>WNWK01032243.1:0-22051 GCA_009830355.1 Cherax destructor
TAAAGCAGCAGGAGTCGATAAAGGCTATAGCACCAGCCAGCGATAAAGTTAGGCATTAACAGTGACAAGTAAGTTAAGCGATTAACCGACAGAAAAATGATGACACGAAACTAAACTCTTCCAATATTTGAGGAATATAGGGACACTGACAAGAATCCGCCCTCCACTATCTCCTCCAAGGTAAGTGTAATTATTTTATTTTTTATTAACACATCGGCGATTCCCACCAAGGCAGGGTGGCCCGAAAAGAAAAACTTTCATCATCATTCACTCCATCACTGTCTTGCCAGAAGGGTGCTTTACACTACAGTTATAAAACTGCAACATTTACACCCCTCCTTCAGAGTGCCGGCACTGTACTTCCCATATCCAGAACTCAAGTCCGGCCTGCCCTTTCCTGAATCCCTTCCCCAAAATGTTACTTTGCTCACACTCCAACAGCACGTCAAGTATTAAAAACCATATGCCTCCATTCACTCCCTATCAAATACGCTCACACATGCTTGCTGGAAATCCAAGCCCTCGCACACAAAACTTCCTTTACCCCTCCCTCCAACCTTTCCTAGGCCGACCCCTACCCCCTTCCCTCCTACAGATTTATACACTCTCGAAGTCACTTTGTCTCGTTCCATTCTCTCTACATGTCCAAACCACCTCAACAACCCCTCCTCAGCTCTCTGGACAATCGTTTGGTAATCCCGCACCTCCTCCTAATTTCCAAACTCCAATTCTCATTATATTCACACCACACATTGACCTCAGACATGACATCTCCACTGCCTCCAGCCTTCTCCTCGTTGGCAACATTCATCACCCATGCTTCACACCCATATAAGAGCGTTGGTATAACTATACTCTCATACATTCCCCTCTTTACTTCCATGGACAAGGTTCTTTGTCTCCACAGACCCAAGTGCTCCACTCACCCTTTTCCCTCATCAATTCTATGATTCACCTCATCCTTCATAGACCCATCCCCGACATGTCCACTCCCAAATATCTGAATACATTCACCTCCTCCATACTCTCCCTCCAATCTGATATCCAATCTTTGTCACCTATTCTTTTTGTTATCCTCATCACCTTACTCTTTCCTATATTCACTTTCAATTTTCTTCTTTACACACCCTACCAAATTCATCCACCAACCTCTGCAGCTTCTCTTCAGAATCTCCCAAAAGCACAGTGTCATCAGCAAAAAGCAACTGTGACAACTCCCACTTTGTATTTGCTTTTTATCTTTTAGCCCAACACCTCTTGCCAAGACCCTCGCATTCACTTCTCTTACAACCCCATCTATAAATATATTGAACAACCACGGTGACATCACACATCCTTGTCTAAGGCCCACTTTTACTGGGAAATAGTCCCCTTCCCTCCTACACACTCTAACCTGAGCCTCACTATCCTCATAAAAACTCTTCACTGCTTTCAGTAACCTTCCTCTATTCCATACACCTGCAACATCTGCCACATTGCCCCCTATCTACCCTATCATACGCCTTTTCCAAATCCATAAATGCCACAAAAACATCTTTACCCTTATCCAAATACTGTTCACCTATATGTTTCACTGTAAACACTTGGTCTACACACCCCCTACCTTTCCTAAAGCCCCCTTGTTCATCTGCTATCCTGCTTTCTGTTTTACTCTTAATTCTTTCAATAATAACTCTACCATACACTTTACCAGGTACACTCAACAGACTTATTCCCTATAATTTTTGCACTCTCTTTTGTCCCCTTTGCCTTTATACAAAGGAACAATACACGCTCTCTGCCAATCCCTAGGTACCTTACCCTCTTCCATACATTTATTAAATAATAGCACCAACCACTCCAAAATTATATCCCCACCTGCTTTTAACATTTCTATCTTTATCCCATCAATCCCAGCTGCCTTACCCCCTTTCATTCTACCCACTGCCTCACGAACTTCCCCTACACCCACAACTGGCTCTTCCACACTCCTACAAGATGTTATTCCTCCTTGCCCTACACACGAAATCACAGCTTCCCTGTCTTCATCAACATTTAACAAATCCTCAAAATATTCTCTCCATCTTCCCGATACCTCTAACTCTCCATTTAATAACTCTCCTCTCCTATTTTTAACTGTCAAATCCATTTGTTCTCTAGGCTTCCTCAACTTATTAATCTCATTCCAAAACTTTTTCTTATTTTCAACAAAATTTGCTGATAACATCTCACCTTCTCTCTTCTCTTTTTTACATTGCTTCACCACTTTAACCTCTCTTTTTCTTCCATATATCTTCCCTCTCTTCACTTGTAAAAACCTTCATATGCAACTTTTTTCCTTACTACTCTCTTCTCCTTCACAATCCTCCTCTTCCTCCTGCACCCACCTGTGTAACCACAAACTCTGCTGAACACTCTAACACTACATTTTAAATCTACCCCTACATTTTCGACCCATTGCCTACACTCTCACTAGCCCATCTATCCTCCAATAGTTGTTTATATCTTACCCTAACTGCCTCCCTTTTTTAGTTTATAAACCTTCATCTCTCTTTACTTACTGATTCTATTTTCCTTTATCCCATCTACCTTTTACTCCCACTGTAGCTATAACTAAAAAGTGATCTGATATATCTGTAGCCCCTCTATAAACATGTACATCCTGAAGTCTACTCAACAGTCTTTTATCTACAATACATAGTCCAACAAACTACTGTCATTACGCCCTACATCATATCTTGTATACTTATTTATCCTCTTTTTCTTAAAATATGTATTACCTATAACTAAACCCCTTTCTATACAAAGTTCAATCAAAGGGTCGGATGTTAAAAGTGTGTCATAATAAGTGCGTATGCACCTGGAGAAGAGAGGAGTGTAGAGAGAGAGAGAGATTTTGGGAGATGTTAAGCAAGTGTGTAGGAACTTTTGAGCCAAGTGAGAGAGTAATCGTGGTAGGGGACCTAAATGCTAAAGTAGGGGAAGCGTTTAGAGATGGTGTGGTAGGTAAGTTTGGGGTACCAGGTGTAAATGATAATGGGGAGCATTTGATTGAACTTTGTATAGAAAGGGGTTTGGTTATAGGTAACACATATTTAAGAAAAAGAGGATAAATAAGTATACAAGATACGTATGATGTAGGGCGAAATGACAGTAGTTTGTTGAACTACATATTAGTAGATAAAAAGACTGTTGGGTAGACTTCAGGATGTACATGTTTATAGAGGGGCCACAGATATATCAGATCACTTTTTAGTTGTAGCTACAGTGAGAGTAAAAGGTAGATGGAATACAAGGAGAATGGAAACAGCAAGTAAGAGAGAAGTGAAGATTTATAAACTAAAGGAGGAGGCAGTTATGGTAATATATAAACAACTGTTGGAGGACAGATGGGCTAGTAGAGTGTAGGCAATGGGGTCGAAAATGTATGGGGTAGATTTAAAAATGTAGTGTTAGAGTGTTCAGCAGAAGTTTGTGGTTACAGGCGAGTGGGTGCGGGAGGGAAGAGGAGCGATTGGTGGAATGATGATGTAAAGAGAGTAGTAAGGGAAAAAGTTAGCATATGAGAGGTTTTTACAAAGTAGAAGTGATGCAAGGAGGGAAGAGTATATGGAGAGAAAAGAGAGGTTAAAAGAGTGGTGAAGCAATGTAAAAAGAGAGCAGATGAGAGAGTGGGTGAGATGTTATCAGCAAATTTTGTTGAAAATAAGAAAAAGTTTTGGAATGAGATTAATAAGTTGAGGAAGCCTAGAGAACAAATTGGATTTGACAGTTAAAAATAGAGAGGAGAGTTATTAAATGGAGTTAGAGGTATCGGGAAGATGGAGAGAATATTTTGAGGAGTTGTTAAATGTTGATGAAGACAGGGAAGCTGTGATTTCGTGTGTAGGGCAAGGAGGAATAACATCTTGTAGGAGTGTGGAAGAGCCAGTTGTGGGTGTATTGGAAGTTCATGAGGCAGTGGGTAAGGCAGCTGGGATTGATGGGATAAAGATAGAAATGTTAAAAGCAGGTGGGGATATAGTTTTGGAGTGGTTGGTGCTATTATTTAATAAATGTATGGAAGAGGGTAAGGTACCTAGGGATTGGCAGAGAGCATGTATTGTTCCTTTGTATAAAGGCAAAGGGGACAAAAGAGAGTGCAAAAATTATAGGGGAATAAGTCTGTTGAGTGTACCTGGTAAAGTGTATGGTAGAGTTATTATTGAAAGAATTAAGAGTAAGACAGAAAGTAGGATAGCAGATGAACAAGGGGCTTTAGGAAAGGTAGGGGTGTGTAGACCAAGTGTTTACAGTGAAACATATAGGTGAACAGTATTTGGATAAGGGTAAAGATGTTTTTGTGGCATTTATGGATTTGGAAAAGGCGTATGATAGGGTAGATAGAGGGCAATGTGGCAGATGTTGCAGGTGTATGGAATAGGAGGAAGGTTACTGAAAGCAGTGAAGAGTTTTATGAGGATAGTGAGGCTCAGGTTAGAGTGTGTAGGAGGAAGGGGACTATTTCCCAGTAAAAGTGGGCCTTAGACAAGGATGTGTGATGTCACCGTGGTTGTTCAATATATTTATAGATAGGGTTGTAAGAGAAGTGAATGCGAGGTCTTGGCAAGAGGTGTTGGGCTAAAAGATAAAGAAACAAATACAAAGTGGGAGTTGTCACAGTTGCTTTTGCTGATGACACTGTGCTTTTGGGAGATTCTGAAGAGAAGTTGCAGAGGATGGTGGATGAATTTGGTAGGGTGTGTAAAAGAAGAAAATTGAAAGTGAATATAGGAAAGAGTAAGGTGATGAGGATAACAAAAAGAATAGGTGACGAAAGATTGGATATCAGATTGGAGGGAGAGAGTATGGAGGAGGTGAATGTATTCAGATATTTGGGAGTGGACATGTCGGCGGATGGGTCTATGAAGGATGAGGTGAATCATAGAATTGATGAGGGAAAAGGGTGAGTGGAGCACTGGAGTCTGTGGAGACAAAGAACCTTGTCCATGGAAGTAAGAGGGAATGTATGAGAGTATAGTTATACCAACGCTCTTATATGGGTGTGAAGCATGGGTGATGAATGTTGCAACGAGGAGAAGGCTGGAGGCAGTGGAGATGTCATGTCTGAGGTCAATGTGTGGTGTGAATATAATGCAGAGAATCGGAGTTTGGAAATTAGGAGGAGGTGCGGGATTACCAAAACGATTGTCCAGAGAGCTGAAGAGGGGTTGTTGAGGTGGTTTGGACATGTAGAGAGAATGGAACGAGACAGAGTGACTTCAGAGTGTATAAATCTGTAGTGGAGGGAAGGCGGGTAGGGGCCGGCCTAGGAAAGGTTGGAGGGAGGGGTAAAGGAAGTTTTGTGTTCGAGGGGCTTGGACTTCCAGCAAGCATGTGTGAGCGTGTTTGATAGGAGTGAATGGAGGCATTTGGTTTTTAATACTTGACGTGCTGTTGGAGTGTGAGCAAAGTAACATTTATGAAGGGATTCAGGGAAACCGGCAGGCCGGACTTGAGTTCTGGAGATGGGAAGTACAGTGCCGGCACTCTGAAGGAGGGGTGTTAATGTTGCAGTTTTATAACTGTAGTGTAAAGCACCCCTCTGGCAAGACAGTGATGGAGTGAATGATGATGAAAGTTTTTCTTTTTCGGGCCACCCTGCCTTGGTGGGAATCGGCCGATGTGTTAATAAAAAAAAATAAAAAAATTTTTGCACTCTCTTTTGTCCCCTTTGCCTTTATACAAAGGAACAATACACGCTCTCTGCCAATCCCTAGTTACCTTACCCTCTTCCATACATTTATTAAATAATAGCACCAACCACTCCAAAACTATATCCCCACCTGCTTTTAACATTTCTATCTCTATCCCATCAATCCCAGCTGCCTTACCCCCTTTCATTCTACCCACTGCCTCACGAACTTCCCCTACACTCACAACTGGCTCTTCCACACTCCTACAAGATGTTATTCCTCCTTGCCCTACACACGAAATCACAGCTTCCCTGTCTTCATCAACATTTAACAACTCAAAATATTCTCTCCATCTTCCCGATACCTCTAACTCTCCATTTAATAACTCTCCTCTCCTATTTTTAACTGTCAAATCCATTTGTTCTCTAGGCTTCCTCAACTTATTAATCTCATTCCAAAACTTTTCTTATTTTCAACAAAATTTGCTGATAACATCTCACCCACTCTCTCATCTGCTCTCTTTTTACATTGCTTCACCACTCTTTAACCTCTCTTTTTCTCTCCATATACTCTTCCCCCCTTGCATCACTTCTACTTTGTAAAAACCTCTCATATGCTAACTTTTTCTCCTTACTACTCTCTTTACATCATCATTCCACCAATCGCTCCTCTTCCTCCCGCACCCACTCGCCTGTAACCACAAACTTCTGCTGAACACTCTAACACTACATTTTTAAATCTACCCCATACATTTTCAACCCCATTGCCTACACTCTCACTAGCCCATCTATCCTCCAATAGTTGTTTATATCTTACCCTAACTGCCTCCTCTTTTAGTTTATAAACCTTCACCTCTCTCTTACTTACTGATTCTATTTTCCTTGTATCCCATCTACCTTTTACTCCCACTGTAGCTATAACTAAAAAGTGATATGATATATCTGTGGCCCCTCTATAAACATGTACATCCTGAAGTCTACTCAACAGTCTTTTATCTACCAATACATAGTCCAACAAACTACTATCATTACGCCCTACATCATATCTTGTATACTTATTTATCCTCTTTTTCTTAAAATATGTATTACCTATAACTAAACCCCTTTCTATACAAAGTTCAATCAAAGGGCTCCCATTATCATTTACACCTCCTGGAAAAGAAATTGGGAATCAAGTGCCTCCTGGTACTGGACAATGCTCCTGCTCATCCTCACAACTTGGAAGAGTTGTTGCCTGATGAGTTCAGTTTCATCAGAGTGAAGTTCTTGCCTCCTAACACCACTCCTCTCATCCAGCCCATGGACCAGCAGGTCATTGCAAACTTCAAGAAACTGTACACCAAAGCAGTGTTTCAGAAGTGCTTTAATATGACCAATGACTCTGAATTGACCCTAAGAGAGTTTTGGAAAGATCACTTCAATATCGTGCATTGCATAGGCCTTATAGGTAAGGCTTGGGAGGGAGTGACTTCCAGGACTTTGAACTCTGCTTGGAGACCACTGTGGCCGGATTGTGTTGAAAAGAGGGATTTTGAAGGATTTGAGGCTGACCCTGACCCTGTGCCTGTTGTGGAACATGTTGTGGAAGATATTGTGGAATTGGGGAACAGCCTGGGGTTGGAGGTGAGTGGTGAGGATGTGGAAGAGTTGGTGGAGGAGCACAGGGTAGAGCTAACAACTGAAGAGCTGCAAGAGCTTCATCTGGAACAGCAACAGACCACAGCTGAGGTTATTGCTTCACAGGAGGAGGGAGAGAGAGAGAAGGAGGTGCCTTCTTCAGTGCTTAAGGAAATTTGTTCCAAGTGGAACGATGTGCAAATTTTTGTTGAAAGACACCACCCTGAGCAAGCTGAAATGAGCCTTCTGTGCAGCCAGTTCAGTGACAGAGCTATGTTGCACTTCTGGAAAGTATTAAAGAGTCGCCAGAAACAGAGGACTGTGGACAGTTACTTCACCAGGCATGGCTCTAGTGACTCAAGCTGGTCCTAGTGGCATTAAAAGACCAAGAAGGGAAGTAACCCCAGAGAGGGCTTTGACACCTGAAGTCCTTTTGGAGGGGGATTCCCCTTCCAACCACTAACACCCTGCCCCTGTCATCATCCCTATCTTCCAGATGCCTGCAAGTATCTTCAGTAAAGGTAAGTAAATGTTATTTATATTATATGTATGTACAGTGGTCCCTCGGTTTTCGCCGAAAATTCGTTCCAGAATGCTGCTCAAGTGCCATTACCGAACGAATTTACTTCCTTAAGAAATAATGTCACGTAGGTTAGTCTATTTCAGACCCCCAAAAATACACTTGCAACAGCACTTACGAAAATACACTTACATAAATGTTCGAGTTTGGAAATGCACGAAAACCGAGGGACCACTGTACTATTTTGTGTGAATATTTTTTTGTGGAACGGATTAACTGTATTTACATTATTTCTTATGGGAAATAAGGGTTCAAATTACGAAAGGTTCGGCTAAAGCTCTAGCTCCTGGAATGGATTAATTTCGTTAATCAGGGGTCTACTGTATAATATTGTAAGTGCTTGTGGAAGTGTATTTTTGGGGGTCTGAAATAGACTAACCTACGTGACATTATTCCTTAAGGGAGTAAATTCGTTCGGTAATGGCACTTAAGCAGGCTTCTGGAATGAAGTTTTTTTGTTACTCGGGGGTCCACTGTACAAACAAAAACTAAATACACAATACTTAACATTACCTACAAAGTTAATGAATCACTTTCTACTGCCTCAAAATAACATTATTCACTGTGTTACTCCCTTAGCCTCAAAACCCCTTACATATTTGCTCAAAGAACAATAATTTCTCAAACATAATCTAGTGCAAATGTTGAAACTTATATCTCATAAATGTATAAACCTGTTATAATTAATGCAACCTAATCTAACTTTGTTTCTATAGCATTACCAAATAAAGAAATCCATTCTCATGTACTCTTGTACTCCTTGTAAATGGTCTAATGACCATATAAACTGTTATTGCAACACAAATAATTGATTTGATTTGTTTGATCTGATTTAATAAATTGCATTACTACAAATAATAAATTATTATGTTGATATACTATAAAACTGTAATGCTTCATAATTGTAAAACTATTGTTTCAAAATTGTTATGTTCAAATTTCATTGCTTAAATACACAATTATACTTACAGTGGACCCTCGCTATTCGAACACTCCAAAACTCACCCTCATTCCAGAATGCTGTTCAAGTGCTGTTACCAAACAAATTTATTCCCATAAGGAATGATGTAATTAGATTAGTCCATTTCAGACCCCCAAAAATACACTTATAAAAGCACTTACAGTAATAAACTTACATAAAAAGGGTGAGTTTTGGAGTGTTCGAATAGCGAGGGTCCACTGTATATTGTAAATTGTTTACACTAATTTTTACCATTTAGTCTATTATAGAATAATTAATTGTATGTAATTTAATTTCAAGTTTGCCCTTAATGCTCTGCATATAAGGGGCTTTTGGCATGTACACCCCATTCCTACAACTCCTTGTACATCTTTGTATCATGTCACAATAAACTATTATTATTATTATTATTATTATTATTATTATTATTATTATTATTATTATTATTATTATACCACAAGATGAAAATTAGACACACATGTGCAACATCTGGGTATCTTTATTGTAGACGTTTTGCCATCCAGTGGCTTTATCAATACAAATTCAAGGACATAATTGGAAGATAAGAACTATATACAAAAGACGAGGTAATCAGTACCTCAGCCTTGGAATTGGTGTGAAGAGCACCGTAGTCGTGAAGAATCTGGAGCACAGGCAAGAAGGCTTGTGCTTATATACTCGTGTCAGGTGGAAAGGGATGGGTAGCAGATGAGGGCATAGTCACTGGTAGGCAGGATTTCCCAGTGGAATTAGGTCATACCCAAGGAATGGGTTAGTGGTGGTAGTAGTAGCAGCTGCGAAGATGGTTATGTAGATGTCCTCTGAACCAAGATACCATGATGTTGCAGTGTTGACAAGTTGTACATGAATGGTATACAATACCGGCAAGATGAAAATTAGACACGTGCAACATCTGGGTATCTTTATTGTAGACGTTTCACCATCCAGTGGCTTTATCAATACAATTTCAAGGACATGTATGGTGCTGCATTCTCCAATATGGGCCTGATGTTCGTGGTGTACAGAGTCTTGAACAATTCCTTACTGAGGTGTCAGAACGCTATTCTTAGGTTTGCCAGGCACCCATATGCTGCAGCAGTTATCTGGTTGATGTGCGCCTCAGGAAATGTGCTCGGTATTATATTCACCACAAGATCCTTTTCCTTGAGTGAGGTTTGCAGTCTTTGGCCACCTAGCCTATACAGCCTCTCCTCACTTAGCGATGTACAGTGGACCCCCAGTGTTCGTGATGCTCCAAACTCGAACAATTATGTAAGTGTATTTTTGTAAGTGCTTTTGTAAGTGTGTATTTGGGGGTCTAAAAGGACTAGTCTAATTTACATTATTCTTTATGGGAACAAATTCGTTTGGTAACGGCACTTGAACAGCATTCTGGAACGAATAAATCACAAACACCGGGGGTCCACTGTACTCGTTTACCGACACCTCAGACTTATGACAGGCTCTCTGACCAGTATGTTGTAAATGGTGCAAAGGTGACATTAAAACAATATCAAAGATGGTTGACTCAAACCCACTACCATTATAGTATGATCCTCACTTAGCGACGAATTCGTTTACCGAGTTAGTTTTAGGAATGGAGCTCCATCGTTAAGTGAGGAGAGGCTGTACTCAGTCTGCGGTCTTCTTTCCCCTTCCCCGATCTTCATGAATTTGCATTTGGTGGGGTTAAATTCCAGGAGCCAGTTTCTGGAACAGGCTTGCAGCCTGTCCAGGTCCCTTTGTAGTCCTGCCTGATCCTCATCTGATTTAATTCTAGTCATTAACTTCACATCATCTGCAAACAGGGACACTTCTGAGTCTATCCCTTTCATCATGTCATTCACATATACTAAAAACAGCACTGGTCCTAGTACTGACCCCTGTAGAACCCTGCTCATCAGGTACAGTCATACCTCGGTTAGTGATGGCGTTGGATACCGATAAAATCGGTTAGCGATACATTTTTACGTCAAAATATTGACTCAGTTTACGATGATTGTTCGGTTTACAATATTCATCCCGGACGCGTCCGCATGGCGCCCAGCTGTGCAGGCACTCCAGGGAGCATCAGTGTGCTATTGTTTACAAGCGAGAGCGACCACCACCCACGCCACCCACGCATTCATACCAGTATATTGTCATTATTCCACTGTTTTTAGTGCTTGCAACTGCTAAATAAGCTACCATGGGTTCAAAGAAAGCTCCTAGTGCCAGCCCTGTGGTAAAGAGGCTCAGAAATACAGTAGAACTGAAGAAGGAGATAATAGAAAAATATGAAAGTGGAGTGCGTATCACTGAGCTGGCCAGGCTGTATGGTAAAGCCTATTCTACCATCGCTACCATTGTAGCCAAGGGAAATACACACAAAATCAAGGAAGCTGTTTTTGCGAAAGGTGCATATGTGATCACAAAATAGAGATCGCAAGTGCTGAAAGATGTGGAAAATTTGTTGTTGGTGTGGATCAACGAGAAACAGTTAGCAGGAGATAGTGTTACGCAGGCAGTAATATGTGAAAAAGCAAAGCAGTTGCATGATGATCTCGTTAAGAAAATGCCTGCAACGAGTGCTGAAGTGAGCGAATTTAAAGCCAGCAGAGGCTGGTTTCAAAGATTTAAGAATCAAAGTGGCATACATAGTGTTGTGAGGCATGGTGAGGCAGCCAGTTGTGACAAAAGTGCGGCTTAAAAATATGTGCCTGAATTCCAGGGGTACATAGAGGCTGAACAATTCCAACCCCAACAAGTGTTTAATTGTGATGAAACAGGCCTGTTTTGGAAGAAAATGCCTAACAGGACCTTCATTACTCAGGAGGAAAAGGCACAGCCAGGACACAAACCTATGAAAGACAGGCTAACGCTGATGCTTTGTGCTAATGCCAGTGGTGATTGCAAATTGAAGCCTTTACTGGTGTATCAGTCTGGAAATCCCCGAGTGTTTGGCAGATGCGGTATCACCAAGTCTAACTTGTGTGTGATGTGGAAGTCTTAACAAAAAGGCATGGGTCACAAAGGACATTTTCTTAGAGTGGTTCAATGGCGTGTTTGGCCCCATTGTGAAGAAATATCTCCAGGAAAATAATTTGCCACTTAAGTGCCTCCTGATAATGGACAAT
Organism: Cherax destructor; assembly: GCA_009830355.1. Lineage (NCBI taxonomy): Eukaryota > Metazoa > Arthropoda > Malacostraca > Decapoda > Parastacidae > Cherax > Cherax destructor. Next base: position 11,928 of record WNWK01032243.1, read on the forward strand.
GCTCCTTGTCATCCTCCAAACTTGGTAGAGAAAATTGTGGAGGACTTTAAGTTCATCAAAGTGAAGTTCTTGCCCCCTAATACCACTCCTCTCCTCCAGCCCATGGACCAGCAGGTCATTTCCAACTTTAAAAAACTCTACACCAAAGCAATGTTTCAAAAGTGCTTTGATGTGACCACAGACATGAATATAACCCTAAGAGACTTTTGGAAAAATCATTTCCATATCCTGCATTGTGTACACCTTATAGGTAAGGCTTGGGAGGGAGTGACTACCAGGACTTTGAACTCTGCCTGGAGAAAATTGTGGCCAGACTGTGTCCTAGAGAGGGATTTTGAAGGTTTTGGGGCCGAGCCTCAGAACAGTGAGCCTGCACCTAAGCCTCAGCATGAGCCTGTTGTGGAAGAAATTGTGGAACTGGGCAAGTCCATGGGGTTGGAGGAGAGTGGTGAGGATGTGGAAGAGTTGGTGGAGGAGCACAATGTAGAGCTAACCACTAAAGATCTGCAAGAGCTTCAACAGCAACAGCAACAAGAGACCACAGGTCAGTACAATGGTTCAGAGGAGGAGGAGGTGGAACAGAGATGGAAGAAGGTGCCTTCTTCAGTGATTAAGGAGATTTGTGGAATGTGGAGCAGGGTGCAAGGCTTTATGGATGAATATCACCCTAACCATGCTGTTGCAGACCGTGCTGGCAACCTGTACAATGACAATGTGGTGTCCTATTTCAGGGATGTGTTAAAGAATCACCAGACACAGAGCTCCCTGGACAGATTTTTTGTTAGAGAGGGGTCCAGTGACTCAACCTGGTCCTAGTGGCATTAAAAGAAAAATGTCAGTAATCCCAGAAAAGAACTTGCCACCTGCAGTGTTAATGGAAGGGGATTCCCCTTCTAAACACTAGCATACTATTGTCAGGGAAATGCCTTCCCCTGAACAAAATATTGATGGAAAAATTAATAAATAATAGTAAACCGAAGGATATTTATAATAAGATGGTTTTTTCTGGATTTTAATATAAAATTAAATAGAAATAAAAAAGAAATATATCCGTTGTGGTTCAGGTCTGTTGGTGAGACAGGAGGTAATAACCGGAGAGGGGGAGAATAGATGATGGTTGTCTCTCTGTAGGTGGTATGTCTTCGGAGTAGATGGTGAATCTCCTGGGACCACGAGGTTGAAATACCACACTGTAGGTATCCAAAGGTAGATGAGATCTTCTGCAACACCCTCTAACGCACACAAGTTAGAAACTAGAGAGGAGTTGTTGTGGAATTCCAATTAAGTCCAGGGAAAATCTTGCTCGTAAGTCATGCGTCTGTCCTGGAGAACCAGTCCAGCGGCAGAGCTGATAATAAAGAAAATATTCTGGTTACCATAAGTCTTAAAACATTTAAGATAGAAAAAGGTGTTTCAAGATGACCAAGTCACTACTGGTAACCAAAGAAAACATAATAATCAAACAAAGAAATACTCCTGGTAGAGCGCCTTACCTGATTCGGAGAAGAGTGAAGGTGAAGTGACTTTCCACTCCCCAACCGACACCAGGTAAGAGTCATACTACCAGGAGTAGAAAGTAAAAACCCTCAGACAACCGGGAACAAGAGTTTAGCTCCAGCCCGCTAGATGGAATTGCTGGCTGTAACTCGTTAATAATGCTCCCGGCTGACTGAACAACCGTACCTTATTTACAACTACTTTTCCCTCACAATACCCCCTTCCAAAACTTATGGTCGGAGGTAATAAGTTAACACCAGGGGGAAAAGTATTAGGTATGTGACCTCGGCTCCGCCAATCTGCAAAGTGGGTACGAGCATGAGATACAAGCTTAAGATTTGTATGATATTGTGGCATAACATTCCTTCTCCACTGAGGAGTATATGTGCCATCAAATATTTCAGTGGCTTGTTTGGAAATTTTGAGACTTTTAGTTCCACCTTTTGAAAGTAAGGTAGACAAGCTGGACAGGCTTTACAGAATTTATAAATGTCGGAAGACATCCCGGCCAGTAGTACAATTCTCTGATCGTGTCTAAGGTCCTCCGACGTGTAATATGGCCTGAGACTGTTTCTTCATGCGTACTTCTTATAATAGTCTTACGACAATCCCTGGGGATGACCAATAGACTTCTTCCAACATAGTTGGGATTGTCAGAGGTTATTATAGTCCTGTATAAAAGATTACCCTTGAACTCAAATTTGTAAGTAAGGTTATTTCTTTTAAATATGTTGCCATTTAATGCTAGCATTCGAGTTTTCTCTAGGAAGGACAAGTCTTCTGGAGACCTTTCAAATCTAGGTGGGACAGCTCAATAGGTTTTCCTTTGGAAAGTACTAAAGGATGGTTTGGTTTACCTTAGATTGAGCTCTGGAAAGGGGCGTTAACCAAGTCCAGTTGTGTGGAAGATTCAGTCACCTGTGGTATTTCCTCAGTTTCAGTGCAGTTTGGTTTTGATGACTGCTTCTCTAAGGTTTTTCCAGGAGCTTCACGAGTATCTGAACTCTGATTTGAGTTATCCTGCTTAATCACTTCTGGAGATTCTAGGGAAGAAACAGAAGTATAATGTTTATCTTTTCCGGAATCATTTGAAAACCTTACACAGTCTAATTCAGATGGGAAGGTCGCCCTTCTATGTTCCCAACCAAAACAGAACAAGAAGTTATTGGGGCCACCACTGCTTCTACCCAACCATTAAACCATTTGCAGTTAATGAAACATCTGAGAGTAGGAAACTCATCACTTCTTCCTAAGTAGTCAGTTAATTTAGTACTTTTATACCGGGTTGAATCTAAGTTAGGAAAGAGTTTACTCAAATAACAATGCAAGAACACCCAGTATCTCTAAGAATGGTGGATACCTTCATGCCATTAACAGTACCTTCACTAAAAGGTGCTTTAATATTAGCTTCGGTGAAACATGTTCCAATATTCTCACTTTTTCTTGGGACAGTCTGGACGTCTGTGTCCCAATTGTTACAGTTATAACATTTTACTGGAAATTTCTCAGAGGAAAAGGGTTTGGATAACTCAGATTCTTTAGGCTCAACAGATGTATATCTACTACGCTCCTTAGGGTAGTATTATGAGCGCAGGCATATATATCTGCAACGTGTGCCATTTCAGAAGCTGTGTGAACGTCACGTTCCTTAATAAAGATCCGCAAGTCAGAGTTAACAGAAGAGAGAAATTGGTCTCTTACCATCAGGTCGTAATGAATCAAAGTCATGATCAACTTCGGCACTATCAATCCAACAATCAAACAATCTGAAAAGTGTTGTCAGATACTGCATATAATTCTGATTGGGGATATTTTAGTGTGCGAAACTCAGACCTGTAATGGTGGGTGGTCTTCTTGAAAGCGTGTAAGATAGCTTTCTTAAGTAGAGGATAATCAGTGATTACGTCAGCTGGTAAGGTGGAATATACGTTTAAAGCTGTACCTGATAGAAGTAATCCAAGCCTTGTAGCCCAAGAATCTGAGGGCCACTCACAGAGTGTGGCAGTGTTCTCGAATCTGGTGATATATGCCGCGATGTCATCCTGCTCTGTGAAAGGTGGAATTTGAGGCATCCTAATATTAGATTCGTGGGTAGGGTATTCTAGTACCCCTTCATCTATTTTATGCTTAGATAGCTCTACCTTCTTGGCTTCCAATTCCAGCCTTAACTGTTCTAACTCCCTCTGCTTTGACTTTTCTTCAATCTCCTTCATCCTGAAGGCTACTTCCTTGCCTGAACTCTGTCTTCTCTAGCAACCCTTTCCTGTTCTCGTTTGTCCTCACGAGCAATCCTTTCATTTTCTCGTGCTATTCTTTCCTGTTCCTTTTTCTCTTCTCGAGCTAGTCTTTCCTGTTCCTTTTCTCTTCTAAAGCTAGTCTTTTCTCTTCTCGAGCTAGTCTTTTCTCTTCTCGAGCTAGTCTTTCCTGTTCCTCCTGTTTAGCTAGAGCTAGTCTTTCCTGTTCCTCCTGTTTAGCTAGAGCTAGTCTTTCCTGTTCCTTTTTCTTCTATAGCCATTTTAGCAGTAATATAACTATCAAGAGACTGGCCTGTAAATCCCATGTCTTTTCCAGCCCTTAACCAGAAATCTAACGAATCCATAGTAAGAAAATATAATACAAACCAAACAAGTTGATCTTAAATTAACAACTGAAACGACTGTTTCAAAAGAGGGACCTCGTCCGCACACTTTCTAAACCTTCCCAAAGAAGAAAATGAAATAATATTTTCACTTGAAGCAAATCTAGTGGGCTCAAAAGCCTTCACTAAGATAAAATGAACACGGTTCACCCAGGAGGGTTATAGGAAGTTCCTCAGGTCCAACAAAAAGAGTAAACTTCTAAACCCAACCCAAGAACCCAAAAAACTGTAAGTCAAAGACAACAGTAATGACTTGACACCTTAACGAACTCACCCTTTTCAACCTTAAATGTAATACTACGACCAGGTGAACCATCAGAAGTTGTATCCAGAGTCCAGTATCCCAAGGTCGCCATTGTCAGGGAAACGCCTTCCCCTGAACAAAATATTGATGGAAAAATTAATAAATAATAGTAAACCGAAGGATATTTATAATAAGATGGTTTTTTCGGGATTTTAATATAAAATTAAATAGAAATAAAAAGAAATATATCCGTTGTGGTTCAGGTCTGTTGGTGAGACAGGAGGATAACGGAGAGGGGAGAATGAGATGGTTGTCTCTCTGTAGGTGGTATGTCTTCTGAGTAGATGGTGAATCTCCTGGGACCACGAGGTTGAAATACCACACTGTGGTATCCAAAGGTAGATGAGATCTTCTGCAACACCCTCTAACGACACAAGTTAGAAACTAGAGAGGAGTTGCTGTGGAATTCCCGTAAGTCCAGGGAAAATCTTGCTCGAAGTCATGCGCCTGTCCTGGAGAACCAGTCCAGCGGCAGAGCTGATAATAAAGAAAATATTCTGGTTACCATAAGTCTTAAAACATTTAAGATAAAAAGGTGTTTCAAGATGACCAAGTCACTACTGGTAACCAAAGAAAACATAATAATCAAACAAAGAAATATCCTGGTAGAGCGCCACCTGATTCGGAGAAGAGTGAAGGTGAAGTGACTTTCCACTTCCCAACCGACCCCCAGGTAAGAGTCACTACCAGGAGTAGAAAGTAAAACCCTCAGACAACCGGGAACAAGAGTTTAGCTCCAGCCCGCTAGATGGAATTGCTGGCTGTAACTCGTTAATAATGCCCCGGCTGACTGAACAACCGTTCCTTATTTACAACTACTTTTCCCCTCACATATACTCCATCCTTTCCCTCCTCCCGTCCTCCACACATCAACAAACCTTCAATAAATGTAAGTGACATGTTATTGTACTATATATACATGTATTTCTTTAATGTTCATTAAATTGTGTATTATTTAATGTCAAAAAGTTCTAAAAATATTTTATTTTACTACTTTTGGAAGTCTGGAATGGATTAATTTTATTTCCATTATTTCTTATGGTGAAAATTGATTCGATAACGATAAATTCGAATACAGATACCCTTCGGACTGATTAATATCGCTAACCGAGGTATGACTGTATTCTCTGATCCATTGCAGTGCTTTTCCTGTTATGCATGGCTGATCCTTTAGTTTTGGCACAAACTTCTTTTGAGGAACTGTGTCGAAGGCCTTCTTGCGGTCCAAGAAGATGCAATCTACCCACCCCCTCTCCGTGTCTTCTGTTACCTTGTCATAAAACTCCAGTAGGTTTGTGACACAGGATTTCCCTTCAATGAAACTGTGCTGGTTGTCGCTTATGTTTGTTTCTTTCTAGGTGCTCACGTGCTCTACCACTCTCCTCCTGATAATCTTCTCCATGACTTTACATACTACACATGTCAGTGAGACTGGTTTGTAGTTTAATGCCTCATGTCTGTCTCTTTTATTAACCCTTTGAGTGTCGGAGGCCCCATTCTGAAACTCATTCTATGTCGCAAAAGTTTTGGGAAAAAATGATTTTTCTTGTGAAATGATAGAGAATCTTTTCCCGATGGTAATGACACTAAAAGTACGAAATTTGATGGAAAACTTATGGAATTACACTCTGGTGAAATTAGATGTCACGATATATACGCATCGGCAATTTCCCGACTTTGAGCCCTATTTTCGGCCAATTCCATTGTTACAGTTGACCAAACTCATAGCTATTTCTTTAGAACTCTATTTGTTTTATCGATGAGTACAAGAAACCACCAATTTACCGATTTCAACTACCCAATAAAGTGGTCAGAAATTGGCAATTTGGCCAATTTCATGCAAAATAAAAAAGATGCCAATTTCAAAATAGGGTCCAGAATTAAAATGCAGACATTCCTGGCACTAAAATAAGATTTTCTCTGTTTATTAGTCACGTCTTCAGGCCCCTCTTATATTACTCTTGCTTTTCTATTTTGATTTTTTATTCACACAAAAATAGAAGATTTACTGTTATGCAGACTACTGCATTGTTGTAAAAATGATATAAAATATCATGCACTTGTATAAGAATATTAGACTCACCCCGTTGAGTGTATTGACGAATGGGGATTTGTGTGCTCTTGAACATTGGCAAAATCAAACATTTCCACTACTTTGAGCTCAATTTCAAGGTCATTTTCTAATGAATGAAGCTACAGAAAAGTGCCTCCGTGTTTTCGTGTTTTTCGCGGTCTCCCTACGTGCTAGAACCTTAAAACTGTACCAGTGATCTTATAAGGTACATCCCCCAGTGCTCACAACAAACCAGGCAGAAAAAACTTACAGAGTCAAAAACAAGGGAATTAGTGTGCCAGAACATAGTGCCATAAAGCCAGAGGGGAACTTAAGTGCCGTGTGAAATAACAAAACAGAACGAAATAATTGTCAGAGGAAGGAAAGTCTCCTGAAAATAGGGTATAGATAGATCTGTATAGTGAATATCTCAGTGGTGCCATAGTATACAGATAAGTTAATAGATGTTAAAGCGAAACTAAGGCAGAAGTGTAGGCCTACGAGTTTCGTGTTTGAAGTCAGTTGCCAGCGGCCTCCAGGTCCTTACCACGCAGGTCCGTGTATTGATAATCTTAAACTGTTAGTATAACTGACCAAAATCTAGGGATTACATTGTTATAAAGGTTTTTCTATGAAATACGAATAGGTGCACAATTTTGAGGAAATAAGTAAATTGTCCAGCTCGGAAAATACGATAAACAGTGTCCAGTTGTGAGTTGTCAGTGAACGATTTCAACAACATAAGTCCGTATATCATCAGTCAACCATAGTGAAAATCACCAGTGTTGTGGTGTAGAAGGAAAACTAAACCCAGTAGAGTGACCCATAGTTGTATAAACCCAGGTGGTAAACCAGGGTGAGGTTAACCAGGGTGCCAGAAGTAAACAGGTGCCAGGAGGAGGCCGCCGTCATAGAGGAGCTGCCAGAAGCATCGTTTTTTCTCCAAACGCAAGTTATACTTTTGTATCATACTGATCATTATTACTCTGTTTAATCATCTTCCAGTGGTCTGTCTCTCGAAACCCAAAATCCCTACAGGATTCATTAAATAAGTGACACTGGATCTCGCCTGATCCAAGAAATAAGGGAACCATTGACCAAACTGGTATCCTCGCCCGGATTCAATAAATGGACGGAGTGTTAGGGGGCCTTAACAAACAACCAAACAATAACAAAAACTTAAAGCGGTAAGATTGCTCCAAACACTTATACATGCAAATAAAATAGATATGATACAAATAGACAGATCACCACTTCAGCGGTATTAGTAAGAATATACAGTAAAACAACCAACAAAATCAGTCATGAAACCCTGTGTAGTATGCACCAAACAAACAGACGTTCCACTGGATGGTTACAGGTATCCCCAACATTCGGGTTAGGGATCAAGAGCCTCTGAATGTTGAAAATCGCAAAGAGCCCCAATATATTGTAGGGAAATATAATACAATACTCGTTTCCTTAACCTATTGAACCATGAACAATCATAAAACACATATAAACATCGTAAAATAATGTACTATATACATGTTATTTTGACATGAGCTGGCTGTGGTGGGAGGCCAGTAATAGTATAATTATACAATAGTATTTTATAGTGTTGTGAAGTGTCATGGGGAATCAAGTTACTGACACACTGCTTCTTCTCCCTCTGCTGTAGCTCCGCCCACTTTGTAATGATGCCAAATGTTGAATTAAATATGTATCATTAGAAAAAAAATGAAACTCCAACTTCATAACTTTATTTTAATTTGCATAACTCATATATTACAGAAAACAATAAAAAGTAAAATACACATACAAGTTGCTTTACAGAAAATACATTAAATTCACCATCTAACATCGTTACGAAGTGGGAGGAGCTATTGGAGGGAGGGAGAGGCGCAGTAACATTCAGTGTCTGGAGTCGTCATGGGTGTGGATGTTAGCCTTAGCGCTAATAAAATGTTGTGTAATTACACTAATATTAGTAATAAGGTTATCTATCTATTACATTTATTCAAAATGATATCAGAAACATGATAAATACCCTAGAACTGTTAAAGATGCTGAAATGAATATATGTCATATTATAGAGGTAAGAGAGCAGGCATGACCGCCCCATAAGAGATGTTTACATCAGGTAAACATGCCTAAATCACTCTTGTCGTAAGGGCTGTATAACCCCTTGGTTTAGCGCTTCATTTGATTATAATAATCTTGTCGTAGAACAAATGCAAAAATAGCATTTATTGTTTTTAGAATAATAATAATTTATAATAATTGATCTGGAGCACTTTAAATGTTATCAGTATTTGGAGTGACATTTAGAGCACTCCAAGAATTATTATTATTATTATTATTATTATTTCCCTACAATATATTGTAAGAAAATAATATTAATAAAAATAATAATAATTGCTGTGGGTGCCTAAATGTCAGCTTTCCAAATACTGATGACATTTAAAGTGTTCTAGATCAATTATTATAAAATTATTATTCTAAAAATAATAATTATTTTTATTTGTTCTTATAAAAGTGATTTAGGCATGTTTACCCTGATGTAAAATCTCATATGGTGGAGTCTTGCCTGTCTGTTACCTCATATATAATATTTTTCATTTCAGCATCTTTTACAGTTCTAGGGTATTTATCATGTTTCTGATATCAATTGGATTAAAAAGTTATAAAATAGATAACCTTTTAGTACATTCATTGCTTACTCTTCCTAACCTATTGAACCATGAACAATCATAAACGCATGAAAACAGTAAAATATTGTACTATATAATACTACATACATTAACTGTAGTTTAATAACAAATAATGAAAAAACAAAACACTCAGTGAGTGAAGGGGGTGGGGGGCTGTTCGGGGCGGAGGGTAGGTGAGGCCCGGGGGGCGGGCAAAATGATTTGGGGGTGGGAATTTGGCGGGGGGTCAAGTGGGCCCCGAAAAAGCCCAAATTGAGGGGTACCGAAAACTTTGTGGGAAATGCTGCCCGCCCCTGTGAGGTTAAGACTACTCACGAGATATCAAAAAAAGGTTTTTTGGGGTTCCCCAAAACGCCAACTTGGGTAAAAAAAGATTGTTTAAAAATAAACATCAAATTGGCTTATAAAAAAAAGCAGCTTTTTAACAGTTGGGAAATAAAAAAAATTTGGGGAGGGGCACCCCCTGGACAGATGTTCAATGGAGCAGAAACTTTAATGGGGAAAAAAAAGATGGTGACCGAAAGGGCAGGGCAGGGGTAAAGAAAAAGAGTAGCAAGGAAACAAAATTAGTGCTCAAACCAATACCCGGGGATAAAAGGGGGTGCCCCAAAAAAACTGAAGATAAATTCCAAAAAAAGATGAAGGCTCCATTTCCCTTAGGGAAATAAACAAAAAAAAACCAAATAGGGTTGGGGAACATAGTCCAAAAAAACCCGGGGAAAGGAAAAGGTCTATTTAATATTATGCTCTTGGATCTGCAGGCATGGAAAATCTGGGAAACAGATGGGACATGCAATTTTAACCCCCCCAAAAAGCCTGCCCTATAAAAAGGAAAATGCAACCTCCCTTGTGTTTTCCCCCAAATTCCCTCATCAATTCAGGGGAAACAGTGCTATAACTTTTAAGGCATATCACCAAAAAACAAAGAACATCCCGACC
>WNWK01032244.1:0-15000 GCA_009830355.1 Cherax destructor
CAGTGTGCGCCTACACTGGTACACCCGCAGTGTGCGGCTACACTGGTACACCCGCAGTGTGCGCCTACACTGGTACACCCGCAGTGTGCGCCTACACTGCCACACTTACCAGGGGGAAAAACAAACACGTAATGAATACCGGGTGTCAAATAAAATCTTGTTATGCCAATATAACTCTTTTTCACATCAAAAAACAGGAAATTATTTCGGTCATAGACTTTTCCTCTTTGATCCTCATCAGTGGCAGGTACTGGTTGATGTACATTAATGGCAGGTACTGGCTCATGTACATTAATGGCAGGTACTGGTTGATGTACATTAATGGCAGGTACTGGCTCATGTACATTAATGGCAGGTACTGGTTGATGTACATTAATGGCAGGTACTGGCTATGTACATCAGTGGCAGCACTGGTTGATGTACATTAATGACAGGTACTGGTTGATGTATATCAGTGGCAGATACTGGTTGATGTACATTAATGGCAGGTACTGGTTGATGTACATTAATGGCAGGTACTGGCTCATGTACATTAATGGCAGGTACTGGTTGATGTACATTAATGGCAGGTACTGGCTGATGTACATTAATGGCAGGTACTGGCTCATGTACATTAATGGCAGGTACTGGTTGATGTACATCAGTGGCAGGCACTGGTTGATGTATATCAGTGGCAGACACTGGTTGATGTACATCAGTGGCAGGCACTGGTTGATGTATATCAGTGGCAGGCACTGGTTGATGTATATCAGTGGCAGGCAATGGTTGATGTATATCAGTGGCAGGCACTGGTTGATGTATATCAGTGGCAGGCACTGGTTGATGCATATCAGTGGCAGGCACTGGTTGATGTATATCAGTGACAGGCACTGGTTGATGTATAACAGTGGCAGGCACTGGTTGATGTATATCAGTGACAGGCACTGGTTGATGTATATCAGTGGCAGGCACTGGTTGATGTGTATCAGTGGCAGGCACTGGTTGATGTGTATCAGTGGCAGGCACTGGTTGATGTGTATCAGTGGCAGGCACTGGTTGATGTGTATCAGTGACAGGCACTGGTTGACGTACATCAGCGGCAGGCACTAGCTGAACATGTGTGTTACGCTTATCCTGTCTGCCAAAGTACCACTTCCCTCAGAACCATTAGTTGACGGTGGATCGATCCTCCACCACTCTATGCGCTGACTGACCCACCCTGGTTTAGCACCTCACATTAATATAAGAATGGTTGATCATATGTGATCGACTGGGATGCGCTCCTGTTTCACTCGCTTGTACTTGTACAATGTTAATAGTAATAAAATCTCTGACCTCTCACAGATAGATTGGTTTTGTACTCTAAACGTTGATTTCCCACCTTGTACTCTGGCTGATAACATGCTCTGCTAACATACGAATGGAAAGTGAGGACATCCTGAATTCAAGCCTTCCACGATTGCTACACCACAAAGCTGTCAACATTTCGTTCCCGCAGGCTGATGTTGCTTATAAATATTCATTACCATACCCTGGTTGACCAGGCAAGCACCAGACAAGCCTGGCCCATGGCCGGGCTCAGGGAATAGAAAAACTCTCGGCGGCTACGGTGCTCTAACATATCTCCGACAGTGAGAATCACGTCTTTTATTCAGGAAGGAGAAGAATGACACTGGGAGAACCTCACTCGATGAACACTTGTATTAGTTTCAGGAACGCCATCTACATTAATATTCCAGAATCAAAATAGATATGAATACAGTGCTCACGTACATACAGATATGTATATACATTTCTTATTTTCACAAGTGTTTAAATGTTAAAATGCGACCTCATTCCAGGCAGTAGCAAGAAATTGAAAAAAATGCAAAAGGAGAAAAATCAACACTTGAGAAACTTGATGTTTCTATCGCTTAGTGATCAAAAAAAAAAAATGAATCCCTGCATGCCATAACACACACTACCTCGATGCATGCTAAAGAAATTGTACAGAGTAAATGTGGCATAATTAATTGCATTATCAACACTGAAGATCTGAAGCCAATCAAACCAAGTATTCCCAACATGTCGCATATAAGCTAATATCCAAATTTCTTCAATTAAATTAGCAAATTGGTACTTACACAGCCCAAAACTAATTTCAGTCGTTCACTATGAAACAAAAGCAGTTGAAAGTTTCCAGTCAAACGAGGTATTCTTTAGTGATCTGGGAGATCAATTTCCAAAAAACACCAGCGTCTTTGAATCATCTCAGAAGTTGCATTTGCAACTTATAGGCGATGAAAGTTTGAAGCCTATTAGATGATGCATTTACAAAATATATCATGAAAACCATCGTATTATTTATCCCATTTTCCTGTACATTACCAAATTCAGTCAAAACTTTCGTCTAAGAAGATACACCAGCAGGCAAGGAGGTTTGAAGCTGATCGGAAGAGGCATTTTCCAGTAACTGCATAAAAGCCAATGTGCTTAAAGAAACATATTAAACTTTACTCCACCCAAATTCAAAGTAAAGTTTCCTTTAAGAAAAACACGTGCAAAAAGTTTGAAGCTGATCGGAAGAGGCATTTTCATCTATTACACAGAATCCAACAGTTCCAAGTTTATTAACTATGTTAGCAAACTGACAAATTTGAACTTACACAACTTAAACCTAAAGAAGTGTTTTATCCTTTAAATACTACGCATCGGCCATTAAAGATTGAATCTGTTGGGAAGACTGACGTTTAAGTTATTTCACGGAGAAAATACCTTACCACTTTAAAAATTTAATTGACAAATTGGCACCTAGACACTCCATTAACAATCCTAACCATCTTATAGACACATGCACCAGTGCTGACAATTTGAAGCACATTAGAATTTTTTTTTTTTTTTTGTTATGCTATGAAGAGCCAAGTTGGAATGACGTATTTAATTACATCGACCAAAGGAAACTTGCACATGCCAGTAATTGCATAAATTTTCTCTACAATACACCAGCGTCGAAAATTTGAAGTCAATCGGATGAGGCGTTCTTAAATTATAAACGGAAACCTTGAAGGAAGAAAAATATTGAAGGAATCACAATAATAATCTCCTTTAGGGATACTCAGTGGAATGATGTGTTCACACACACACACACACACACACACACACACACACACACACACACACACACACACATATATATATATATATATATATATATGCATACATAATTCAGCATTTAATAGAGGAAAGTGAACGCAATAAAAAATATTAAACCTCATTTCAGACATTAACTAGATTAAATATGGCAGGGGGAAAAAATAGATATTTGAAAAAGATAAAAGGATATAGTTTAAATTCAGTATTTATGCAACACAGTTCACACAGCTCTTTACAAGATAAATACTGATGTCACACTTGGGTTCACTTCAAAGCCTGGCACCCACCTATGATGTGCCACCTCATACACTATCACCCACAACAGTCTAGTAAAACCCAGGTAGATGAATGAGGGCACTGGATTGTTTGAAGGGTTTGTTAGACTGAACCCCACTAATTAAGAGAAATATAACATTTAAAATAGAATTTAAAGTTAATCCGTCGTATATACGCTGATATATATGCATCTCTCAGTACATATGTCATTTGACAGCGGATATAAGGAGACTGTCTACAGGTCTCGACCTACCTGATAACTATTAATCTTAGCCGTGACCCTCTGGTTCTGTATGACTATTATAAGGTTCCTACTGTCAATATTACGAGCGGAATTATGAGGTGCGTGTAGAGCCGACTTGGAGTCACAAGAGGTTGTATATATAGAGAGAGATGCACAGTATATATATCTGGCGTCACGATATATGACTAATTTTTTTTTTTAACGTTGGTGGGTGCAGTAGCCAGCTCAGTGTTGGCTGAACCATTTGTATAATTGGTGGTAGTTTATGTACACATTGTTTTTTTGTGACCATCACAGCCTACTGCAGTACGACCTGATGTTTGTTGAACTGAACCATCAGTGTACACGTACGACCTGTTTTTGTTGTTTGTTGAACTGAATCAGCAATGTACACGAACAACCTGTTGTTCATTGAACTGAACCATCATTGTACATGTAACATTCCCTGGGTTTTGTCTACAAAGCTGTTCTCGTTACCTTGTCTTGGAGTAACAGTGATGTATTACTGTTCCTGTTAATGATGAGTGTGCAAGATGCCTGTGTTAGTGCAAGACATGTATTGTGTTGTGTGTGTGTGTTGTGTGTATGTTGTGTGTGTGTTGTGTGTATGTTGTGTGTGTGTTGTGTGTATGTTGTGTGTGTGTTGTGTGTATGTTGTGTGTGTGTTGTGTGTGTGTGTGTGTGTATGTGGTAGCAGGGGTCAAATCACAGCTGCTTTGTGCATGTGTAAGACAAACTGTTACTGGCTGGTGTGTCGAGTTTAAGTGATATTTACTATAAGGAAGTTTCCTGTGCTTTTCTTTAACCAGTTAATATAAATAAGCGTTTGTGGACTTGCATGTTATTGCTGCCCCGTTGAAGGGAAGGCACAGTTTATCTCTTATCAGTACTAGTATGCAGGAGGACACCCACATATGGCAGGAACTTTCCCCACCGTTGAAAATTTGAAGCTGGACAGATGAGGAGTTATGAAGCTATAAATGAAAACATTAGAAGAAGGAAAACACTAGAGGAAGAAGAAAAAATGAGGCAGCCGCTTAGTACGTCTTCCGGGATATCTAATTAACCTCATGTCGTCGATAGGCTTTAAAAAACAACCAGAACGCAGTAACCAACAATTCTGAAGTTGAATGAAAATATTAGTGGTATTTATGGTTTAAAAGAGTTTTACAATAATGTTAAACATTGCTGATCAGTTCTTACATAATGAAACATTCAGCAAAGTAAATTTAACTACCATTGCCTTTTCACCCCCCTTAGGCCTTCTCTACCTTTCTCACCTCCGTTTTGACTTTACAATAGTCCAGGACTGACTCAAGCGTCTTAAATTTCTTGTCCTAAGTGCGGATTTCTGGTGAATTGATTGTGTAAAACTGTTGATAATAGTGAATGTTGATAAGACATGTGCGATACTAGGAATCTTTTCTGACGAAACGTTCCGCCTGCACTACAGGCTTCGTCAGTCGAATACAGAGATGAATCACACTCCTGAAGAGATCAGTCTTGGTGGAAGACGAATAGAGGTAGTATGGGGTAATCAGTCCATCATCCAAGGATGATTGATGTCTTTAGGAGTGTGATTCGTCTGTGTATTCGACTGATGAAGCCTGCAGCACAGGCGAAACGTTTACTAAGTTAAAATTATTGCATATGTGTCTTATCGACTTGTAGACATTGTATACTATTTATAATAGGATCAATGTACGTTCGATGTATCACAAAACTGGTGGTCAAGACCACACTGGCTCCCACAACCTACTTCCTGTGTCCCCATCCTGTACGCTCAGCCTGCAGCCTGGCCCAAGGCCGGGCTGCGGGAGTGGAAAACTCTCGATACCGGTCACAGGCATACGCATTTAGTTTACACCCTGCAGCATGTTTCTAGTGAGCGTCTAGGTTCTTCAACGTGTACCGGACCTGACCCAACACATTACCACCAAGATATTTCTGTCAGGAAACAGACAAGTGTTTCCTGAACGCTGTCAGGAAACAGGACAAGTGTTTCCTGAACGCTGTCAGAACAGGAAAGTGTTTCCTGAACGCTGTCAGGAAACAGGACAAGTGTTTCCTGAACGCTGTCAGGAAACAGACAAGTGTTTCCTGAACGCTGTCAGGAAACAGGACAAGTGTTTCCTGAACGCTGTCAGGAAACAGGACAAGTGTTTCCTGAACGCTGTCAGGAAACAGGACAAGTGTTTCCTGAACGCTGTCAGGAAACAGGACAAGTGTTTCCTGAACGCTGTCAGGAAACAGAACAAGTGTTTCCTGAACGCTGTCAGGAAACAGGACAAGTGTTTCCCGACGAGGGTCTTAGACACAGCACCACCAACCTGCCCCACTACGCTATATCAGACGCGTGCAGCCTCGTCACACTGCACTCAAATTTATATCCGACTTTCCCTGCCGGTCAGAGGCGTCTACATCTTGTTCCCAATATCCTTTCTCCCCCCATTTTCCTCTTCTTACCTTTCCCTTCCCTTAAGCCCCTTCCCCAATCCCCTGCCATCCTTCCCCTACCCCCTTCCTATCCTCTCCCCTTCCCCTACCCCCTTCCCCATTGGTACCCAGTTCCCTCACATATTTTGACCCGCATCTGCCTCTGAACCTTTCCCTCAACCATTCGCCTGTTCAGCAATTACTGCGGCCACCTCTCAATATGTCATTTTTATAAATTGGGCCGCCATTGTTCATTTTCTATAGATGTTTGCGGCTGCGGCGGCTGCGGCGCCTGCGGCGGCTGCGGCGGCTGCGGCGCCTGCGGCGGCTGCGGCGCCTGCGGCGGCTGCATTGAGGTGTATCGTGTTGCTCTCGTCAAGTTGTGCTCGTGGGGGTTGAGTCTCTCCTCTCCTCGTCTGTTAACTATTAACTTGACCGGCGTTGTTGCTTCAATGTCCCTTGCGACCTATCATACCTACTCTTGAAACTGTGTACGGTGTTTGTTGCCTCCGCTTCCGTGTTGGCACCATTTATGATAATTTTGTCACTGTGTTTTCTGAGTCCCTCTTTCCTTACACCAGTATCTAGTTTTCTCTCCACTAGTATCTAGCTTTCTTTCTACACCAGTAACTAGCTTTCTATCTACACCAGTAACTAGCTTTCTATCTACTCCAGTAACTAGCTTTCTATCTACTCCAGTAACTAGCTTTCTATCTACTCCAGTAACTAGCTTTCTATCTACTCCAGTAACTAGCTTTCTACAGCAGACTCTATCTTTCTCTTTTGTTTTCTCCTTTTGTGATGTAATTTTCGCTACTTTTGATGCATCGATACCTTGATTCAGTTCAGTTTTCCTTGCTTCTTGATTGTCTACAGTAGCACTGTACTCTACCCCATTGTTTGTGTATCTTGAACGTGATAGTCTACAATAGTACTGTATTCTACTCCACTATTTGTTTCCCGAATGTGATTGTCTTTGCTCATTTTCGAACCTTCCTGGACCATTATAAAGACTATTACCAATTTGTGGGTCAGTTGTTAGTTACTCCAACTACGACAATGTCAGTTGTAATCTTCATATCGTTAATAATTTACCGTATTTTCAGGTATATAAGGGGCAGGACAGAAGTATCGTAACGGCCAATCAATAATCATAATCAAGGGCTAATGACCCTGATACTTTACGCTAAAGTATAACACGAAGTACCCTTGACCCGGACCTTGAGCATATAAGACGCAGGCTGATTTTCAAGACTTTTTGTGAGGAAAAAAAGCGCGCCTTATATGCCGGTAAATACGGTACCATTCATCTCAGCAGCGCTGTATAACCCCTGTGGTTTAGCGCTTCTATTTGATTATAATAATAATAATAATAACCATTCATCTCTGCTGATGCTACTGCTGCTGTTGTTGCTGCTGTGCGACACTGAATGTGGTACAATGTCGACAGGTTAAGATAAATGTGGTACAGTGTCGACAGCTTAGAATAAATATGGTACATTGTCGACAGGTTAAGATAAATGTGGTACAATATCGACAGGTTAGGATGAGTGTGGTACAATGTCTACATATTAGGATAAATAGAACACATGCCTTTGGCGATCATAAATTTTTGTGCACCGTTGATGGACAGGTTCTCGACGCTTGAATGTGTCTCACTGCATAACCCTCACGGGTTTAGCGCTCCCCCAGAACTATAGCAATCACCAGTAAGGTCTTGACAGGTCAATTAACCAGTTGACTTCCCGGCAGGCCTGGCAGTACGGACACCATCCATCAGCTGGATCACGAAGGAGCAGGTTGTGGACATTGGGTCGAGCATCCAGCTGGAGTGTTCGGTGCAGTACGCCCAGGACTACCCAGTACTGTGGGTGAAGCGAGGTGCTGGGGATGTTCAAGACCTGCCCATCTCCACGGGCCCTAGCCTCATTATCAGGGACTCCCGCTATGCCCTCAGACATGATCAAGGCTCAGCCACATACATCTTACAGGTAGGATTCTTTCAAAACAAAAGTGTGCTTCATTTTTCTGCCTCCGTGATGAAAGATCTATTTAACACTCCTGTTTATGATACTTATCATTTTGGTGTTAATATTGCCATTGCCTTCAGTTTACAAAACTTGTCACATTACATTGTGGGGTTACCCTGATCTATATAACATTTACAAGGTTAAATCAATCATAAACCATAAAACGGGTGGGGTTCGAATCCGCGGTCACAGAGTCTCAAAACTCCAGACCGTCGCGTAAGCCACTGGGTTAGTGCAAGATGAGTGTCAAATTATACTCCATCACTCCATGATGTGTGTCAGCCTCTGCTGGAGCACTATTAAAATACAGATTAATCTGTATATAACTTAGTTGTTTAATTGTTAAAACCTCTCTATCTCTGTATTAATATATTATGTAGTTCTTTCTGTAGAATCATAGCTTATACTGTCATAAATTAGATTAGGACCAAAACAGATATTGAAACAATCGTGTCAAGCTTTCGAAATTTATTCTAAATTCATTACCGTGTCTTTATAAGAAAGTCACAAAGAAAATTTAAATAAACTAAAACTTTAACTATAAAAATATATTTTATATTTCTGCAAAACTGCAGCCTATATAAATTATAAAAAGTGGCAGAAATTGGGTAAACTTTCAGTGGACTTGTAGTGAATATTTTTTTCTGTACAGTGTAGTCATTCACTAGTTAATGCCTGTGGTTCAGCTTAGACTTCTTCATCGTGATGAGTTAATGTAGTTGTCGAAGTCATCTATGAGTCCCTTTTCAAGGCCAGCATGATCACGTTTGCTAAAAGAACAAGCGTACCTTTTGAGAGTGCCTGAGATGATATGGGGACGCAAGTAATCCACTTAGGAGACCTTTATTGCAATAAAGACGTTCTGAGTGTATGTACTTACATCATTACTGTCTACGTTGTTATAATATTCATCTGGAGACAGGACAAGTATCTCCTGACACTGGTCTTAATCATATAGCTGACCAGTTTCCTTACTGTCAGTGTTGTTAAACCTTCTGCCGTCTAAGGTGATCAGTGTTGATATACTGACTTTAATGATAAATATGTTTATTGTGGTATTCTAGTTTTGCAGTCCATAACACACTGTTTAGAGAAACTGACAAATGTTAAATCGTAATGTTTAAACATAATGTTAAGAGGAACTTTCAAGCATAATGTGTAGATACATTACTAATGTTTAGATATATTGTTACAATGTTAAGAAACACATTGTAACATAATGTTAAGACACTTTCTAACATGATGTTAAGGGAACTTTCTAACATGATGTTAAGGGAACTTTCTAACAATGTTAAAGGAACTTTCTAACAGTGTTAAGAGGCACTTTCTAACAATGTTAATGGAACTTTCTAACAATGTTAAGAGGAACTTTCTAACAATGTTTTAAAACACTGGAACATAATGCTGAAAGACAGTCGAACAATGCTAAGACATTCAGGCACAATGACTCTCGAAATCCCAATGACACGATTGCAAACAAACCATACCACGGGCGGGGGTAGAACCCGCGGTCAGAGAGTCATAAAACTCCAGACCGACGCGCTAGCCACTGGGCCAGATGGCTACAATAAGATTCATCCAACTAGGTATATTTATACACCATAGGAAGGTTAGCATAGGCACCACTGTGACCACAAATGCAAGTTTTTACAGACGAATCTCCCGCTAGCATGGCCGTGACGAGCTCTAGCTCAAGTCTCCTCGAAGCCGTCATCATGACTCAGGAAATCGTAATGACACGATTGCAAACAAACCATAGCACGTGACAACTAGTGTTATCAGTGACTGTGTTATCAGTGACTGTGTTATCAGTGACAACCAGTGTTATCAATGTTATCAGCGACAGCCAGTGTTATCAATAATGTTATCAGTGACAATTAGTGTTATCAATGACAACCAGTGTTATCAATAACAACGTTAGTGAAAACTAGTGTTATCAGTAACAGGGTTATTAATGACAACCAGTGTTATCATTGACAACTATTTTGATCAGTAACAGGGTTATTAATGGCAACCAGTGTTATCAGTGACAACTAGTGTTATCAGTGACAGCCAGTGTTAACAGTGACAACTAGTATTGTCACTGAACTATTGTTATCAATGACAGCTAGTGTTATCAATGACAGCTAGTGTTATCAGTGACAACCAGTTTTATCAGTGACAACCAGTGTTATCAGTGACAACCAGTGTTATCAGTGACAACCAGTGTTATCAGTGGCAACCAGTGTTATCAGTGACCAGTGTTATCAGTGATAACCAGTGTTATCAGTGACAACCAGTGTTATCAGTGATAACCAGTGTTATCAGTGGCAACCAGTGCTATTAGTGACAACTAGTGCTATCATTGACAACTAGTGTAATAACAACCAGTGTTATTAGTGACAACTAGTGCTATCATTGACAACTAGTGTAATAACAACCAGTGTTATCAGTGGCAACCAGTGTTATCAGTGGGGTATTACAAGGTGTGTAACGACCTCGAGAATACTACAGCTCAGGTTAACACAAACTAGTGGACGACACGCTGTGTTAAGGCTCACTCTTTGTCCTTATACCCACGTGAGGGTCATCTTGGGTCACGCTACCATGGAGTGATCCTTTCTCTTTAAAATGGTACGTAAGACCTAGCTGGGGGAGGCCAGCGGATGCTTAATCTGTGATCAAACATCAGGTATTGCTTGGATTTAGAACTTTGTAGAGCTTTACCTTTGATTGGTTCCGAGAGTTTTTCTACAAGCAGAGCCTTGTGCCAGTCTCCTCTGGTGCTTGCCTGATCAACCAGGCTATTGCTACTGGTGAAGATACTTATCTTGTAAGGTTCAATTGTATCTTAAAACTCTTCGTATACAATGTTTCTACTCTACATTATATGGCAGAAAGAGTCTGATTTGTAAATAGGTTTGCTGCTAATTAATCATGAACGTAAATTACTCTTATTTATTATCAACACTCTGTTCTTACATGTTGTATTACAACTGCAGATTAAGGACATCCAGGAGAGTGATGGTGGGGACTACATGTGCCAGGTGATCATTGGTATCAACAACCGCATCACTGCCAACGTCAATCTCCTGGTGCGCAGACCTCCAGTCATTTCTGATAACTCAACAAGGTAAGTCGCTAAAACCCTGTAGAAATATTAAGCTTAAAGCAGTGCCTCACCAGAGACCTTTATTGGAAGACATTCATCCTCATATGACATTTACAGAGGAACGTTGTTGAAAATAGTATAAAATACCGATTATAAGTTGAAGATTAAAACATATGTGCAGCAGTTGGGTATCTTTACTGATGTCAAATACAGAGGGAGCAGGTGTAGTAGTGAAATAAAGATGATGTAATCAGTCCATCAACCTTGGAGAAAAAAACATTTGAGGTGGTCAGTCCCTCAGCCTGGAGAAGATTTAAGCTCCATGGTTTGGATATAATATATATATATATATATATATATATATATATATATATATATATATATATATATATATATATATATTTTCAACACGTCGGCCGCTTCCCACCTAGGCAGGGTGACCCAAAAAGAAAGAAAAAACTTTCATCGTTTAACACTTTCACTTCACTCACACATAATCACTGTCTTTGCAGAGGCGCTCAGATACGACAGATTAGACGTCCCTCCAAACTGCCAATATCGTAAACCCCTCCTTTAGCGTCCAGTCATTGTACTTCCCATTTCCAGGACTAAAGTTTTTTCTAGTCACAATTCCTGTTATTTTAATTATTTTAGCTGTTGCACTTGAAGCTATGTAAAAATATAATTTTTTTTTTAATTTGAAATGAATTTCGTCTATTACTTGTGTTTCATTCTCTGGAAGCTCTTGTAGCTTTATTATATAACTCAAAAATGATAATACAAAATATTAAACGCTTATACAATAATAAATAAGATTATTCCAATAATATACAGATTGTTGAAGTACCATACAGAAATATTAAATGCTGACGACTGTCCCCCATAATGTCTGTTCATTATACAAATAACTCGCCATAAAAGAAAAACTTTTGACTACGTTTCGGTCCGACTTGAACCATCAAGTAGTCACACTAACACACGAAGGTGAGGGAGCCGGTATATAGTATACGAGAGGAGGGCAGGGAAGGTATTGTTCAAGTAACGGTGTTGTAACTTTTTCTTCTTTTCATGTCTATTCACTGTACAACCATAGGAAACTGATCCTTCATTATTCAGGTGTTTACGAATTTCTCTCCCTATTACTCACTTTCAGATCTGTGGTTGCAAGTGAGGGAGATAGTGTAGAGTTATCTTGCTACGCTGGAGGAATGCCCATTCCCGATATATCATGGAGGAGAGAAAACAATGCTATCCTCCCTACTGGCGGCTCTATTTACAGGTTAGAGTAAAGACTATTGTTTTTTTTTTTTTTTTACAAAATTGTATTCGATGTATAAGTCAATCTTCACGTGTTTGTAACTTTGTCATGGCTAAATCAAACATCTGTTTATTTGGTTCAGTCTTATTTATAGATTTATTTGTTAGATCCGCTTTCAATAAGATATATATAATATGCACTAAATGGTTAGTTGTAACATTGACAGGTGCTATATGTGTTAGACAGGTATGTACTGACAGGCATGTGTTAGACACCTATGTCTATCCACACACCTGTGTCTGTTCACACACCTGTCTGTCCACACACCTGTGTCTGTCCACACACGTCTGCCACACACCTGTCTGTCCACACCTGTGTTGTCACACACCTGTGTCTGCACACACTTGTGTCTGTCCACACACCTGTGTGTCCACACACCTGTGTATCCACACACCTGTGTGTCCACACACCTGTGTCTGTCCACACACCTGTGTGTCCACACACCTGTGTCTGTCCACACACCTGTGTCGGTCCACACACCTGTGTCGGTCCACACACCTGTGTCGGTCCACACACCTGTGTCTGTCCACACACCTGTATCTTTGTCCCCACACCCATGTCTTCGTCCCCGGACATTCACCCTACATGAAAAAATATATTTCGCAATATTTTTTAGGTTTTAAAATAATTTTTACAAAATTTCAACTTTCTCCTAAATTAAGAATTTTTTTAATTAAAAAAAAAAAAGGCATTAGAGTGAAAGTGCTTAAAACACACACACACACACATTGCATGATGTGGTTCACCACCTTCACTAACAAACACTTGCACATGCACATAGGGGCAATGTGCTGCAGATCGCCAACATCCGCAAGGAAGACCGTGGCACCTACTACTGCATCGCTGAGAACCAGGTTGGTCGTGGCGCCAGGAGGAACATCAATGTTGAGGTGGAGTTCGCTCCGTGGTTCGAGCAATACGTCCTCGCGTCTACCAGGTCAGTCTGGCTCCTCTTAAACAATAAAATGACCAGTGTGTGTTATGTGAACTGACGATCATAAAAATTTTTCCTGATATCCATAAAAGTATTGCTATTTATAATGCACTCTGTTAATACATTAGTGTAATATTTAGTTATGAGAGGAAAGTATTCCCCAGCTACAAATAATAAATATTTAAATCACCCATTTACGTTTATTTATTTAGAAATACTCTGGTAAACAAGTTTAATTTTTATTTTCTCATCAAGGATTTAAAATATAATTTCTGAACCTGTTTTAAACGCTGATTCCAGATGTGTTCTTATTTTTCCCAGCACATCTGGTTTTCCAGATATGACTGATTTTTATATATATATTTTCAACAAGATTTAGGACGAAGTGGCAGCACACACTCATCACACACTGAGTGTCCGTGGTTCAATCCCCGGTATGGGTGGAAACGTTGAGCATGTTTCCTTAAACCTGCTGTCCCTGTTCACCTAGCAGTAAGTAGGTACTTGGGTGTTAGTCGACTGGTGTGGGTCGCATCCTGGGGGACAAGATTGAAGGACCCCAATGGAAATAAGACTGACAGCCCTCGACGCATTGACTTTCTTGAGTTATCCTGAATGGCTAACCCTCCTGGTTAAAAATCCTAACAAATCGTATTAGGATAATCACTCACTTTTAAAAAGAATCGTTGTAAACTTGAAAACATTGAACGCACAATTTTCTTGTATAATCTTTGTTTGGACTTTGATGGTACAACATCCAACAATAGTCTGCCATCATACTTTCATTCCACAAACAATATGACGAGTTTCAGCACTGACAACTATTAGCTAATGCTCATTCTACTTTGAGGTTCTAATTGAGGGTCGTCAGAAGCCTTGAGAATTGTTGATGGAGTGTGACCCACTGTCATCCCTCCTTGGGCGACACCTGATTTATCATGTGCATTAATCAACGGTTTCTATCCACTGAGACGCCACAGAGTGGGATATTCAGCCATTTCGTAGCTAAAATCAACCCATTCTTGATCCCGCACACAGGACAATAGCACATCGTGTGTCAATAGGCTGCTGCACCATCCTTCCTTCTCTCCATACATCGTCTCCACCAGGTCTCTCTCATTACCTACAACTTTCACTTATGTATACATCAGCGAACACAAACAATGCCGTTCATTAGCTAATTCAGGCAGCCGACAACGAATCCGATCAGGTAAGCCCCAACGGGAGAAGGTGGCCTCACTGAAAGGTTCACCTCTCTTAAAAGCCCAACATAAAAGCTTCTTATAAAACGTTGAAGACTTCGACTAAAAATGTATGACCAGTCTTGTCTCGAAAACTGTGGTAGAGAAAAAACCTAAAAGCAGTTTTGGAATCAGTGTCAAAAAATCTATATAGCACAACAGAAATTATATCTGATGATTTTTTGTTGTCGACAAATTTATTTATCAGAAAAATGCTTTTTTTTTTTAGGGGGAAGGGTATTCTAATCAGCCTTCAGCTGCTTAAGAAGAGTGATTGTCCATGTACTCAGCTAGTTTGTCAGTTTTGTAAAAGTTGTTT
>WNWK01032244.1:20000-22050 GCA_009830355.1 Cherax destructor
ACAGAATTGATTCATAGCTTAATATCGGTGTGTGTACTATTTGTGGTTGCAGGGGTCGAGACTCGCCTCCTGGCCCCGCCTCTTTACTGATCACTACTAGGTCCTCTCTCTTCCTGCTCCATGAGCTTTATCATACCTCGTCATAAAACTATGTATGGTTCCTGCCTCCACTACATCACTTGCTAGACGATTCCACTTCCTGACAACTCTATGACTGAAGAAATACTTCCTAACATCCCTTTGGCTCATCTGAGTCTTCAACTTCCAATTGTGACCCCTTGTATCTGTGTCCCATCTCTGGAACATCCTGTCTCTGTCCACCTTATCTATTCCTCGCAGTATTTTGTATGTCATCATATCTCCCCTAACCCTCCTGTCCTCCAGTGTCGTCAGGCCGATTTCCCTTAACCTTTCTTCGTAGGACATTTCCCTTAGCTCTGGAACTAGCCTTGTTGCAAACCTTTGCATTTTCTTTAATTTCTTGACGTGCTTGACCAGGTGTGGGTTCCAAACTGGTGCTGCATACTCCAGTATGGGCCTGACGTACACGGTGTACAGAGTCTTGAACGATTCCTTACTGAGGTATCGGAACGCTATTCTTAGGTTTGCCAGGCGTCCATATGCAGCAGTTATCTGGTTGATGTGGGCTTCCGGAGACGTGCTCTGTATTATACTCACCCCAAGACCTTTCTCCTTGAGTGAGTCTTTACTCTGTCTGCGGACTTCTTTGCCCTTCCCCGATCTTCATGACTTCGAATTTGGCGGGGTTAAATTCAAGAAGCCAGTTGCTGGACCACGCGTCCAGCCTGTCCAGGTGTTCTTTGTGTGTGTGTGTGTATATATATATATATATATATATATATATATATATATATATATATATATATATAATATTTTCTGTTGTTCTAAATCGTAAGTCTTTTAGAGGAAGTGACCAGTCACACTACATTGTTATACTGAAAATATTTCAAAACTTCTTTTTAAGGATTTCTTGGGCACAAACCAAAGAAATAAACAGTGTTGTGTAGTCAGAGTCAGTCAACCTTGGTTATCGAGGAGACGAAGAAATGGTTACTGTCTCTAACTAATCATAGTTAAAATTTGTTGCACTCGCCCTACATCACCACACGATGATGTGATGCATCACCACACGATGGTCTGTTGTATCACTACACGGTGATCTGTTGCATCACCACACGATTGTCTGTTGCATCACCACACAATGGTCTGTTGCATCACCACACGATGGTCTGTTGCATCACCACACGATGGTCTGTTGCATCACCACACGATGGTCTGTTGCATCACCACACGATGGTCTGTTGCATCACCACACGATGGTCTGTTGCATCACCACACGATGGTCTGTTGCATCACCACACGATGGTCTGTTGCATCACCACACAGTGATCTGTTGTATCACCACACAATTGTAAATGCTGTTATTCTGTTGAACAGCAGTTTAGTGCTGAAGGGGTAGCGTAGATTGCAGAGATACGGCCGTAGACTAGATTGGCTTTATTAGACGGAGGAGTGAGTACACAACGGGCAGAGTGTGAGGGGACCCGAAAGCCAGACCGCTGTGGGGTAGGAAGTTGGTCCTAGGATGGAAGCTGTGTTAGTGAGGCTGGGTGGGCATAGTGTCCCACTGACCTCGGCAGGCCTAGAGAGGGCAGCACCATAGTGCTGCAATTTATGAAACTAACAGACACCATAGGCTGTCACATTCGCTCAGCCACCTACCACATGTCATCTCGACACGACAATACTGGTGGGCACGAAGATGTGAAAGATAAATACATGCAATAGTTAACCCAGGGGAAACTGGCTTTCGCTCACCCAAAATTCAAAAGGACATATGCAATATATATATATATATATATATATATATATATATATATATATATATATATATATATCTATATATATTTATATATATATATATATATATCTTCTTTCAACAAATCGGCGCTTCCCACCAAGGCGGGTGGCCTAAAGAGAAAAACAAAAGTTTCTCTTTTAACTTTAGTAATGTATACAGGAGAAGGGG
>WNWK01032245.1:0-22050 GCA_009830355.1 Cherax destructor
AGTCACCTTTCGAACTTGTAAACGTTGACCTGCAATGTAGATCGAAGCTGGAAGTTCTCGGCAGTCAAACGTTAAACGAGCTATATTGCAAGGATAATGTCTTCGCTTATTGGCAGGGAGGACAAAAGTGTCCACTTTAAGGATAGGGAGTTCTTGGAGCTCAAGCTGCTCGAAAATGTCATCACCACATGTCTGGAAATTCCATTGGACAATGGTGTGGGGCAAAATGACAGAACCACAACAAGAATTGAGGGAATGGTGCTTGTCAATAGTAACAGGAGCAGTATCTATGGTTGTGAGAAGAGAAAGATCGCAAGCTTGGCCAGCATTCTGGACCGTGATGATGCGAGTGCCGCTCTTGAGAGCGTGAAATGAGATGTCTTTACCAACATGGCATAGTAGGGCCTTACCAATACTATGGTCTGAAAGATAGGTATTAGGAGAAGTCGGTCTCAAAGTAAAAAACTTTGTCCATTGAGTAGTTTGAAACAGAGAGTTTAAGGGGAGTGCGTGACGAGCTTGGCGTTTCTGAGATGAACGAGAAGGAAGTGTCGAATCATGTGTGGGTCTTGGTCGTTTGGGTGTGGGACCGGGGTGGTCGATGTGAACGGCGAGCGATTCGAAAATGCCGCACCGTCGAGGAAAGCGGAATCAAGGTCAGAGAAGAGCGAAGGTCAGATGTATCAAAAGGGCCAGTCGGGTCCCTGGGTCCTGAAGCAGGTGACGAACTGGCACCTGCTTCAGGTACAGGGGTATTAGGGTTGTCTGAAGAGTTATCCATTAACAAGGTAGGGTCAGAACTAGGTGCGGTATCAAGGGGCCCGGGGGTAGAGTCACGGATTAGGGCATCCATGGTTAGGTTACTTCTTTCTTTTTGTTTTTAAGAAAAAAAAAGAAAGAAAAGAAAATAAAAATAAAAAAAAAGAATAAAAAAAAGGGGGAACGTGGAGGAATAGCTCCTAGGAGGAATGAAAGGGGCGTAAATCCCCCTCTGCGCCCAAGAGAACCTCAACACCGCAAGTAGTGCAGATGCTGCATGGAACCCGTGCCATACCCTACCCTTCATGCCAGTAAACCAGCAATCCGGGATAGCAACCTCACATCCACTGAGCCACCTCGGCGGACAAAAGAGAGGGCGGCCGGATATCCACCACAAAGCATACTGCCTTCGGCCACCACCCGCGGAATCCGAAAGGTGGCCTCCAGAGATACACCCGTCGCCCGAAAGATACCCAAGGCCACCCCCTGGGAGACCGGAGAGGGATTGGGACATCCCCAGGCGATCCAGAATCCACGGCAAACTACACCAACGTCAAGAACCTCAACGGAATGGGAATGGACCACGGTACCCTTCCCCCTACCTAGGAACTAGAATGCCTGTGGAGAGAAGCTCCCAGGGTAAAAATGGGAAGGAAATAAGGAAGGGATGAGGAGGAGGGGGAGGAGGAAAGGGAAAAGGGAGGATGGGGAAGATGGGAAAAGGGAGGGGGGATTGGGGGGTAATTAGGTTTGGTCTGAGGAAGAAGACCAAAAGGTCCAATTCCTCAGACCGATAGCCTCTTTACCGTGACAAGGAGCCCCCCTTAAAGAGGGGCTGTACTTGGAGGATGACGTAATCAGGTGCAGAGGTAGATTGCAAAATGCTGAATTGGGTGAATATGCTAAACACCCTATCTTGCTACCCAAGAATCATCATCTGACAACTTTAATTGTATTAAATGCCCATAAAAATGTGATGCATGGTGGAGTACAAGATACCTTAAATTGCATTAGGGAAACTTTCTGGATTCCTCAGGGACGACAGAGTGTGAAGCGAGTCATCAAGACATGTGTGGTGTGTTGTCGTGTAGATGCCAGAACCTATATGTACCCAGGACCTCCACCATTGCCCAAGGAATGAGTGCAGTTAATAAAGCCATTTGATGTAATTGGTGTGGATTTCAGTGGCCCCATCATTTTAATGGGTACTGCAGATGGTGTTCCTTTAAAAGTGTATGTGTGTTTATTCACTTGTACTGCTACAAGGGCAGTACACTTAGAAGTGGCACAGGATTTGTCTGCAGAACAGTTCATACAGCTGTTTCGTAAATTTGCAGCTAGGAGATCCTGTCCGAGACTCATGATTTCAGATAATGCCACTAACTTTGTAGCGGGAGCGCAACATTTGAAGGAATTAAATGAGAGTAATGAAGTACAGTCTCTGTTAAATCAGCGAGGGTGTGGCTGTAAGTTTATAACTCCCAGGGGCCCCTGGCAAGGGGGATTGTATGAAAGACTGATAGGTACAGTGAAGAGGTGTCTGTGTAAAGTACTACACCAGAAACAAATTAACTTGGAGGAATTCCGGGCAGTATTAGTGGAGGCAGAGAATTGGATAAATAATCGTCCTCTCTCATACATAATTGATACTCCGGACAAAGAAGTACTGACTCCTTCTCACTTGATATGTTGGCGGAAACTAGAAGCTGCACCTATCTATAGAGATAATCCTGCAGAAGTTGATGAGGATTATAATAATGTGACAGTGTTAAGTGATAAATTCAAGATGTTGAATAGAGTAATTAATCATTGGTCTACTGTGTGGCGCAAAGAGTATCTTCTTACACTCCGTGAACACTTTCATGGTGCGTCAGAAGTGGCGAATCAACAAATTATTCAACCACGTGACATTGTGTTAATTGATACTGAACAACCAAGAACGTTGTGGCCTCTGGGCAAGGTAGTAACATTGTACCCAGATGCTCAGGGTGTTGTCAGGAATGTCAAAGTGTTGTGTCGCGGCCAAGAGAGTTTACGCAACATTAATAATTTAATCCCCTTAGAATTAAAGGGAGTTCTATCAACTGTGAACAAAACCCTAAGGGAAAGTGACATGAGTGATGTTGAAGACGACACAGACCAGGGGATACCAGAGACAGGAAGTGTGATCCGACCTACCAGGAGGACAGCTGTTCAGTCCAGGGCAGGCTGGAAACTCCTTTTGGAAGATGATGCAATTTGAATCATCTAACAACGAACTCTGCCTGGCCGCAGTGTGGAAAATATTGGGTATTTTCCCGAAATGTTATACTCGATAGCCTTTCTAATGTGAATATTCTTAATGTGTGGCTGTTGGTTCGTATTTTACTTGAGATGAAAACAGAACCATCCCGACAGTCGCATGGGTACACGGAGCTGGGTCAAGCGAGGGCAGAGAGCGAGGCAGTCACGTGTGGAGAGACCTAGAGTCAAGATAGTGGGCAGGATGCCTCCGGGTATTGGACGATGTCGTCAGCCAGACCGGACTTAATGGCTCCAATTCGTAATATGAAGCGTAATTCATGGGACATTCAGTCCAGAAAATCCAATATTCGGGCGACAATTTGGTGAAACAATGTGTGGCTCCAACTTAATGGGGTATGGAGATTTAGGCCTAATTCGTGTTCTAGTGGTGCAGCGACACAACAAAATGTGGTCGTAAACCCTGATTCTGGGTAGTTTTCGTAATAGAAGAGACTGGAATATACTTAATGAATATGGTGAGATGCTGAATCTAGTGAAGCAGATTTGTAAATAATTGGAAGTGAATATACCGGGTGTCGGCTAGTGAAGGGACGCCATCCCAGGGCCACCATGTTAGATATGGAAGAGATGGTCGTTTCCATCTCCACTCATCGACTCTATACGGTGAATGTGTATAAACTAGTGGGGTATAAAGTCATAATGTACATAGTGTTTAAAGTTATACGTATAAACTGTAATAAAGGGAAATAGCGAGAGGAGATGAATCGCTACTCCCGATCAACCGTATGTTAAGTAAACGCCCGGTCCCATGGGCGTAAAAGAGTTCAAGGAAATTAATCTTCTTTGACTCAGCAGGACAACCCATAACATCATCTTGACGGAAGAACTATATCTATAGAGCAAGATCACGAGATCCATCGAGGCACGTCAACAAGAATGCGGCTTCCCCACCATAAGTATGTACACTGTCTTAGGTTACCATCTGGCCAGTAGGCATGTTGAGATATTGTGTCTGCGGTGGGAATGATGAGGATCTCCAGTGAACACCCAAGACGCAGATAAAGGGCGAGTGAATATTAATTAATTGTGCTCTCTCCTCCTCAATCGGTCCTATATCCTATATCTAAAACCATACAGTCCACTTAAAATTAATTATATCATAATTATTAGTATTATCTACTCAGATTTATTTACACTGGTCTAGAGCGTCAGTGAGTTCAGAGGGTGTGAAATTATCGAAGGTAGCTATCTCAGTGACCAGGGTGGCTCAAGTTTTCCCACATACCTCAAGGGAGTGACTGCGGTAAAATTATACTAGTCGGTCATCTCCCCGGGAGATTGTTTGTTGCAAGTGGCGGTGTCCCAGACAGACAATCTCTCTTAATTCCCCACAGAAAGAGCAGAAAATAAATGAAGGAAAAAATATTGTATATTAGTGTTATCCTGTGTTTACTACATTTAACAAGGGAAGATCCAATCCTGTTGTACTCCCCATGTTTTAACTTGGTCAGTGACGTCATACCACACCTGGGCTCGCTTGATTGAACTTGGTGACCCCAGTGATGATGTCACACCTCGCCTGTTTCAACTTGTTAGACTTAGTTCAATTTACTTAAAGAGAGAAAGTACTGTAGGGGGAGGCCTTTATCATACCCCATAGGGATGATCTCAAAATTTGATCCAAGGAGATGGAGGGTAACTCAAAAATCGTGGTAAAATCTTGATCCGAGGAGATGGAGGGATGACAGAAGTATTATAGAATATCAAGGAAAATGAAAATTAGAAAAATAAAATAATTTCAGCATTCTCGAAAAGGGTAAATCTGGCAACCCTATAAATCTTGATCCAAGGAAATTTTGTATTATTCATGAAAATCGATGTAAATCTTGATCTGAGGAATTGGAAATCCCTCCAAAATTCATAAAATTTGATCCTTAGAGGGTGTGGGTGGGAAAGGTGAGGGTGGGAGATGGGGATCTTGATCCAAGGAAGTGGAGCAGGAATATTGGAGTTAGAGGGTGTTGGTGGGAAAGGTGAGGGTGGGAGATGGGGAGGGTGTTCTTGATCCAAGGAAGTGGAGCAGGAATATTGGAGTTAGAAGGTGTGGATGGGGAAGGTGAGGGTGGGAGATGGAGGGTGATCTTGATCTGAAAATCGAGGTAAATCTTGATCCGAGGAATTGGAGAAGGAATATTGGACTTAGAGGGTATGGGTGATGAATTAGTAAAAACGGGAAAAAAATTGAGGGTGGGAGATGGAGGGTGACTAAAAAATTGGAAAAATTGAGAAAAATGAAATTAAAACAAAAATTGAAAATTCAAAAAAAAAAGGGAGGGGGGTTGTTGGGGGCGTTGGCGTGGGTGGCGTGCGTTTGGAGGGTGCAGGCAGGTGGGAGGGTGCAGGGGTGTGGGCGGGGCGTGGCAGGGCGCTGGTTTGGCGCAGTGGTGGGCACTCGGGTCATTAACACGGCAGGGGGGTTCTGTGCACACGGCGTCCATCTTGTACCGTACAGAAGAAAACCCTACTACTGCATTAAAGGGTAAATGAGATTGTTTATTATGCATGGTTATTTAGATTAGGGTCAATTGTTGTTAGTTGCCTATACTAACGTGCGGTTGGTTTAGGTGTATAGTCTTTTATACACGTTTTAGTACTGTGTGTAATATATTTTCACTTAATTGTGACTTCGTATACAATAAGGGTAGTGTTAGGTTATGTATGGGATTTTGATTATCATTGTGTGTTTTGGGGATCAGTGTTTCCTCATGTAGGGCATATTTTATTTTGGTATTTTGTATTATTTGGTTAGGTTCCGATTATAATGACATGTATGTTGTGAACACATGCTTCATATTGATGAAGGTTTTGTTTTTATGTTTATTTTATGTGTTTTTTTTTTACTTCGGAATTATGTTTTTTGTAAGGATACTTTGTACTGCAATGTATATATGACGTTATTTTAAATAAAAAAAAAATCGCAGGCAACACCCCTTCCCCTCATTCTTCAAAGACCTAAATTTACTCACTGTTCAGAACATCCACACTTACTTCTGTGCAACCTACATGTACAGAACCATAAATTCCAATATTAACCCTGAACTAAAACGCTTTCTTGATAGTTGTGACAGGACCCATAGGCACAATACCAGACACAAAAATTTCTATGACATTCCCCGTGTCCGGCTAAATCTATACAAACGTTCAATGTACATTAAAGGGCCTAAAATCTGGAACTCACTACATGAAAACTCCAAAACTGCAGACTTGGTCACCATTTTCAACACTATCATCAAAAAACATCTTATCTCACTAACACACACCACCATCACCTAAACACATGAAAACCACCGATTCACGCACTCACACATCCTCCTCATCTACACCTACACTGACCCAAAGGACAGTAAACATAAAATCCCGAATATAGCTATTGTCTAATAAA
Organism: Cherax destructor; assembly: GCA_009830355.1. NCBI lineage: Eukaryota > Metazoa > Arthropoda > Malacostraca > Decapoda > Parastacidae > Cherax > Cherax destructor. Next base: position 6,446 of record WNWK01032245.1, read on the forward strand.
TCTCAAACTAGTCTTAAGTTTGCCTGATATACTCCAATATAGGATCTTTAATGTAGATGAATGGTTCAGAGAACCGACAAGTTGATAAATTAGACACATATGCAACACTTGGGTATCTTTACTGAGGAAACGTTTCGCCACACAGTGGCTTCAACAGTCCATACAAAGGAGAAAGGTGAAGAACAGGAGTTGAAGACACTGTGTGGCAAAACGTTTCCTCAATAAAGATACCCAAGTGTTTCATATGTGTCTAATTTATAGGAGCTTTAATAAAAACTGTGTAACATGCCAAGACAAAACCATTCTTATTACTAATTTTACAATCTAAATATTCTGAACTACCTCACTATTGTAAATCTATTTAATCATTTGAAATTTGTATTCATATGTAATTTGTAATATAGATTAAAAACTAGTATTAAGTCTGCCCGAAATTCCTAGCATGTCAAGGCATGCTAGGCATCCTAATGGCCATCTTTATAATTATTGTCTTCTAAATTTAAAAAACACATTGTAATTTTTACAGAGAAATAAATAATCTTATCTTATCTTATCTACTGTATAGCTCTCAAATGTTTGGAACTAATCTATGAAAAAATAGTACAAACTAAGCCAGAAACAAGGAAAGCAGTGAGCGTATAACATATTGATAGTGCCATACTTACACCAGGTCAACTATAAGCCTAAAGTGCCGTGTCAAATAATTAACATCGTATAATTTCTATGAGAGGAAAGAAAGTCTAGTCTCCCTGAAAATAGAAGAATATGCATAGTGATACAGTATATATTACACAAGAAGACGTAAATGAGATTCCAGAAATTAACAATTATTCAGTTCCTGAAGAATTCAAGTTAACTAATATTACTGTCACGAGGGACATGGTTATCAAACAGATAGATAAACTGAAGCAAAATAAGTCCCCGGGACCCGACGAGTTGTTTTCCAGGGTACTTAAAGAATGCAAGATGGAACTTAGTCAGCCATTAACGAATGTGTTTAATACGTCCATCCTAACTGGTATTGTGCCAGAGATGTGGAAGATAGCTAATGTAGTTCCTATATTCAAATCAGGGGATAAGTCAATTCCATCAAATTACCGTCCAATAAGCCTCACATCTATAGTAGGCAAATTATTAGAATCAATTATAGCTGATATTATTAGAAGTCACCTTGAAGAACATAATTTGATTAATGAATCTCAGCATGGGTTCACGAGAGGTCGTTCCTGCCTAACAAATTTACTGACGTTTTCAATAAAACATTTGAGGCAGTAGACAGTGATAAAGAATATGATATAGTTTACTTGGATTTCAGTAAGGCCTTCGATAGAGTACCTCACAAGAGACTCTTAAGAAAGGTGGCAGCTCATGGTATAGGAGGTAAAGTTCTAGCATGGATAGAGGCATGGCTTACCAATAGAAAGCAGAGAGTTTCCATTAATGGGGTCAAATCTGAATGGGGATTAGTCACTAGTGGCGTTCCACAAGGATCAGTTTTAGGCCCATTGTTGTTCATAATTTACATAAATGACCTTGATGAAGGAATTGCAAGTGACATGAGTAAATTTGCTGATGATACAAAAATAGGCCGTATGATTCATTCTGAGGAGGATACCAGTGAACTCCAGGAGGATTTGGACAAATTAATGTCTTGGTCTGAAAAGTGGCAGATGAAGTTCAATGTGGACAAGTGTAAGGTACTAGTCCTTGGTAATGAAAATATCCCTCGAATTTATAAACTAGGTGAAGTAGAGCTTGATCATACAGAATGTGAAAAAGACTTGGGAGTCATGGTAAGCAGGAATCTAAAGCCAAGACAACAGTGCCTAAGTGTGCGCAATAAGGCTAACAGATTACTAGGATTTATTTCAAGAAGTATAAGCAACAGAAGTCCAAAAGTTATTTTACAGCTCTATACATCACTAGTGAGAACTCATTTGGATTATGCAGCTCAGTTTTGGTCTCCTTACTAAAGGATGGATATAGATTCATTGGAGAACATACAAAGAAGAATGACTAAAATGATTTACAGTATAAGAAATCTCCCGTATGAAGATAGACTTAGAGCGTTGAATCTCCACTCTCTGGAGAGACGTAGAATGAGGGAAGATATCATCGAGGTGTACAAGTGGATGATGGGCATAAACAAAGGAGATATTAATAAAATACTGAGGATATCGAACCAAGTAAGAACCAGAAATAACGGATTTAAATTGGATAAATTTAGATTTAGAAAGGACATAGGCAAGTACTGGTTTTCGAACAGAGTTGTAGATGCGTGGAACAATCTTCCGAGTACTGTGATAGAGGCTAGGACCTTGGGTGGCTTTAAAAAGAGATTGGACAAATATATGAGTGGGAGGGGCTGGGTTTGATTGGTGTCGTGAGTACGGGAATAAATTCTTAGGTAGTGGTCGTTTTGATATGGACCTGCCTTGTATGGGCCAGTAGGCCTTCTGCAGTGTTCCTCCATTCTTATGTTCTTATATATTACAGTGGTGCATAGTGTATAGATAAAGATACCATAATAAATGTTGTGATGTTAAATAAGAGTGTATTCTCCAGAAATAGGCCTAGTGGATAATGCGTCGAATAATCAGTTGCCAGGATTCTACCACGGGAGCCACTTGTTTAATAATCTCTAATTACTGCTTGTCTTACATATGTTAATCTGGAATCTGGAATAATGTGTATTGTGATACCAGAGAGTGCAATACAATGGAAACATGAAAGTAGAAATCTAGTAGAATTATTAAAAAAAATAAAAATGTACAGGTTGTAGAAATATAAAAAAACAGTCGAGTTGCCAGTGAACAAAATATAAACAACAGTGAATGCAATATACACAACAGTGAATGCAATATATGCAACAGTGAATGCAGTATACACAACAGTGAATCCAATATACCAGTAGAGTGAACCATAAGTGAACGGAAACCCAGGTGTTAAAGCGGGGTGAGGTTTACCAGGGTGCCAGAAGTAAACAGGGTGCCAGAGGTAAACCAGGGTGCCAGAGGTACGGCCGCCGTACAGTAGGAGCTGCCAGAAGGACCGGTTTTTATCTCCAACACGCAAGTTATACTTTTGTACCATACTGATCATTATTACTCTGTTTAATCATCTTCCAGTGATCTGTCTCGCGTAACCCAGACAACCCCTACAGGATTCATTAAATAAGTGACACTGGATCTCGTCAGATCCAAGAAATAAGGGAACCATTGACTGGATTCAAAACTGGTATCCGAGTCCGGATTCAATAAGCGGACGGAGTTTTAGGGGACCTTATCAAACACCCAAACAATAACAATAAGAATAACTTTTATGAGGTAAGATTGTCCAAACACTTACACATGCAAAGAAAATAGATACCATACAAATAGACGGATCACCACTTCAGGGAACCTATTAGTAGAATATACAGTAAAGCAACCAACAAAATCAATCATGAAACCCTGTGTAGTATGCAAACTAACAAGCAAACGTTCCTCTGCATCGATTACATGCAACTTTTGTGGTAAATGCTGCCACGCCCCTTGTGTAGACATTCAAGACTCTACCACCCGAGATATTAAACAAGGGAAGTGTTTTTGGGTATGTCCAAATGAGACCGAACTGTGGAATAAAATCACATCGATATTAAAAGATGACAACACCAAATCGGACTTCATAAAAAACATGACAGCTTTCTATAACAGTTTGGAAAGTAAAAAATCAGGGCCAGAAGGTGCTACCGCCCCTGGTACAGATGTTGAAATGGTAGCCAGTAAATTTAAGAATGGAGAAATAAATGATGGTGACCTGAAGAGGGACAGTAGCTCTAGTGAAATAAATGATGGGGAAACAGGTGTAGATAAGGACACACACAAAACAGTGTTACAAACTAGCAATAACACGGTAGATAGTAAACAAGGGGATGCCCAGGGAAATACTGAAGATAAATTACCGGAAACAGTTGAAGGATCCATTGTTAGCAATAGTAACGAAGACAGACATGAGACAGGAACACACCCACAAATAGGGAACACAGTCACAAAAAACCAGGGCAAACAGAAACCAGGCCTATGTGAATACTATGCACTTGGTATCTGCAGGCATGGAAAATCTGGGAAATCAGATGGGACATGCAATTATGATCACCCCAGAAAATGCCGTTCCCATATGAAAACAGGCAAATGCAACCTCCTCTCCTGTAAGTTTTTCCACCCTGAAATGTGCCACACATCAATTCAGGAAAGACAGTGCTATAACTTATATTGCCAGGCATACCACCTAAAGGGTACGAGGCGACACTGAACATCCAGACCATAACAAAATCAGGGTAGCCACAGCCACTCCGGAGAAAGAGGTTTTTTAGTGACAGGAAGGAAACAAAGCTGGCAGGAAATGACAGAAATTGTACACCAACTGCAATCATTTCTGGAGTGGAATCACAGTCAGTGGCCTCCACTCCATTACAACAGATATTAGAGCCAGGAAAAATAGACCCCCCCATACCACCAATCCAACTACATTCATCTTTGCTAATATACAGGGTCTAAAGCCAGCAACAAACAACAAGGTACCTTACATTCGTGGACTGCTTACAGAGTCAAATGCTATGTTTGCGGCTTTCACAGAGACCCACATAAGAGATCACTTGGACAATGAAATATGGATCCCGGGCTACAACCTATACAGGTGTGACAGAGTGAACAGGCAAAAAGGGGGGGTTGGCCTGTATATCACAGAGTCACTTATATGTTCAGAACTACTAAATGCCTCAAATGATGTAGTTGAAGTATTAGCAATAAAGGTCGAGAATCAAAACCTGGTCATCGTGGTTGTCTACAAGCCCCCAGATGCAACGTCCCAACAATTCCAGGAACAGCTTCTGAAAATTGACCACTGTCTGGAAAATCTTCCAGCTCCTGCCCCCAACATCATGCTACTGGGGATTTCAACCTCAGGCACCTAAATGGAGGAACATTGCAAACAATGTGGTAGCAGAGATAACACCAGGAGGCAGCTCAGATGAAAATTCATACATGCATGAACTTTTAAATCTCTGCACCAAGTTCACCTTAAACCAGACATAGTAGAGCCCACAAGATTAGAGAATACGCTGGACCTCATCTTCACCAACAATGATGATCTGATACGAAATGTCATCATATCAAAAACAATATACTCAGATCACAACATAACAGAGGTCCAGACATGCATGCGGGGAGATCCAGATCAACAAAATGTGATCAGCCGTGAGGGAGCTTTCTCCAAATTCAACTTCAATAACAAAAACATAAGGTGGGATCAAGTAAACCAAGTCCTAAATGATATAAACTGGGAAGATTGCCTAAGCATCACGGATCCCAACCTATGTCTAGAACAAATTAACTCTGTGGTACTTGAGGTTTGCTCAAGGCAAATTCCCTTAAGGAAAAGGAGGAGAAGATGCAAACTAGAAAGAGAGAGGCACTCCCTATACAGGCGAAGGCAAAGAATAACGGAGCGGCTACAGAAGGCCAATATCTCTGAAATACGTAGGGAGACACTAGTCAGAGAAATAGCAAACATCAAATTAAAACTAAAGGAATCTTACAGGAATCAAGAGACACAGGAAGAACTAAAAGCCATAAATGAAATTGAAAGAAACCCTAAGTATTTCTTTTCCTATGCAAAATCAAAGTCGAGAACAACAACCAGTATTGGGCCCCTACTTAAACGGGATGGGTCCTACACAGATGACAGCAAGGAAATGAGTGAGTTACTTAAATCCCAGTATGACTCAGTCTTTAGCGAGCCACTAACCAGACTGAAAATCGAAAACCTAAATGATTTTTTATGAGAGTGCCACAGAACTTGACAGACGCATGCCTTTCTGACATCACCACGACGCCAAATGACTTCGAAAAGGCAATAAATGACATGCCCATGCACTCCGCTACAGGCCCAGACTCATGGAACTCAGTGTTCATCAAGAACTGCAAGAAGCCCCTATCACATGCTTTTAACATCCTATGGAGAGGGAGCATGGACACTGGGATCGTCCCGCAGCTACTAAAAACAACAGACATAGCCCTGCTCCACAAAGGGGGCAGTAAAGCAATAGCAAAGAACTACAGACCAATTGCGCTAACGTCCCATATCATAAAAATCTTTGAAAGGGTTCTAAGAAGCAAGATCGCCACTCATCTTGATACCCATCAATTGCACAACCCAGGACAGCATGGGTTTAGAGCAGGCCGCTCCTGTCTGTCCCAACTACTGGACCACTACGACAAGGTCCTGGATGCTCTAAAAGACAAACAGAATGCAGATGTTATATACACAGACTTTGCAAAAGCCTTTGACAAGTGTGACCATGGTGTAATAGCACACAAAATGCGTGATAAAGGAATAACAGGAAAAGTTGGTAGATGGATCTATAATTTCCTAACAAGTAGAACACAAAGAGTAGTAGTCAACAGAGTAAAGTCTGAGGCAGCTACTGTGAAAAGCTCTGTTCCACAAGGCACAGTACTCGCTCCCATCCTGTTCCTCATCCTCATATCAGACATAGACAGGGATTAAGCCCCAATGCCGTGTCTTCCTTTGCAGATGACACCCGAATCTGTATGACAGTGTCCACCGTTGAAGACACTGCAAGACTCCAAGCAGACATAAACCAAATCTTTAAATGGGCTGCAGAAAACAATATGAAGTTCAATGATAAGAAATTTCAATTACTCAGATACGGAAAATGTGAGGAAATTAAAATCTCATCGGAGTACAAAACTAATTCCAACCACACAATAGAGCGAAAAACTAATGTCAAAGACCTGGGAGTGATCATGTGAGAGGATCTCACCTTCAAGGACCATAACACCGTAGCAATCACATCTGCTAGAAATATGACAGGATGGATAATGAGAACCTTCAAAACCAGGGATGCCAAGCCTATGTTGACACTTTTCAGGTCGCTTGTTCTATCTAGGCTGGAATATTGCTGCACACAAACTGCAACTTTCAAGGCAGGTGAAATTGCTGACCTTGAAAATGTTCAGAGAACCTTCATGGCACGCATAACTGCGATAAACAATCTCAGTTACTGGGAACATTTGAAGTTCCTAAACCTGTACTCTCTAGAACGCAGGCGGGAGAGATACATTGTTATATACATGTGGAAAATTCTCGAGGGATTAGTACCAAACTTGCACACGAGAATCACTCCCTACGAAAGCAAAAGACTCGGCAGGCGATGTAACATCCCCCCCAATGAAAAGCAGGGGTGCCACTAGCACGTTGAGGGACAACACAATAAGTGTCAGGGACCCAAGATTGTTCAACTGCCTCCCAGCATACATCAGGGGGATTACCAACAAATCCCTGGCTGTCTTCAAGCAGGCACTGGACAGGCACCTAAAGTCGGTACCTGAGCAGCCAGGCTGTGGTTCGTACGTTGGACTGCGTGCGGCCAGCAGTAACAGCCTGGTTGATCAGGCTCTGGTCCAACATGAGGCCTGGTCACAGACCGTGCCGCAGGGGCATTGACCCCTGGAATTCTCTCCAGATATATTAATGCGTTATATGCCTCAGAGTGATTATCATTGTTATTATTATCATTATTAATGCACGTCAGAGTGATTATTATTGTGTTCTTATTATCATTATTAATAGACTGCCCTTCAAACCCAAAGCACCACCCCGCTGACAAACAAACGCTTACTCTAAGCTTTGTATAAATACAGCTTCTCCTTCTTGACTATTCAACTTCTACTCCTGTGTTAAAATGAAGCCTAACCTCAGAAGAAACAATGCTAAGATCAGCAAGAAAATACCAAGAAATCTACTAATCAACTTGTCTTCCCAGGACGCCGGTGCCCCTCCACCCCTCACAACCGCCCAGGAAGACGCATCAACAACAAACATGGCTGCCTCCCCTCAAACTCTTACTTCACCGGATTCACTCCAGATAATCTCCCAAGTATGACAAGCGATCCAGATACTCTTAAGTCATACATCACCAACTTATTTACTGAAAATATGAAACTTCGTGAAACACTAATGCAACAAGATACCAGGATGAAACACCTTGAAAACAAAATTATCAGCCTTGAACAAAAGATAACATTTGGAATGACTGATTTTGGCAAAACCCTCCAAACAGTCATAGATAGCCACACAGAACAGATAACATCTATTAATACAAAGGTTGAGGAAGCTGTAAAAGAGTAGAACAACAACATGGATAATCAGTTAAACGACTACTTTGCACTCCAAGAGAAAAAAACGAGCAAAAAAAATGATCGGACGCAGTAATAGTTAACAGTTCATCTTTTCCCAGTGACATGACCCAAACAAACAGTAAAGACATTACTATCTAGATCATAACAGATCAAATAAAGGTTAATGTACCAATGACAGAAATAAAGGAAGCATGACTACTAGGGTCCCATGGTAGAAAAGTGTTATGCTTAGATTCAACACACATGCCAGGAAAAATATCTCATTAGCACATCTATTACAGCAAAGAACGAGGTATATGTAAACGAGTGTGTCACCAAAAAAATCAGAACCTCTTGTATCGAGTCAGAAAACTTAAGCGGGAGAATAATGATAAAATCCACCAATGTTTCACCCGGATGGGAAAATTCTAGTGAAGAAAACAAATGTAAGCCAATTATATACTATCACAAATGAGAATGAACTATCAAGCTTCCTTAGGGATGCAAATATTACAGAGACTGATTAAACACAATGACCAAACCAAAACCCTACATGTAGTGTATGTTTTGCTCATCTACCTCTTTAAGTGCTTTCACTAGTTAGAAGCAACTACCTCATTGTATATGTTTTTTTCTTTAATTGATATTATTTGCTACAATTATATATATTTTTTTCTTTAATCGCTAATATTTGCTAAATTTTATATATGTATTTTTTTTAAATACGTATTTACTATTTGTCCATTTTCCAACCTCCTTTTTATATATTATTAATCACTATTAATTGCTTAAAATTTGTTTAATACCATTTATTACAATCAGTCCATTTTACTTTTGTACAGTTAATCTCTATATTCTCTTAGAATAGTTCTTTTATAAATTCTAAAATTACAGCCAGAGCAATATTGAATCCAAATAATTGTTCCATAACAATTTAATACTAGTCATAGTAATTATTCCAACCATTTCAATAGCCAGTTCAATAGTAAATTATCAACATTGTAAGAGTATCCTATATCTCTGTGACTATTGTTCATAATTGTGTTAATCCATTAGCTTGTAAGATTAATTAATCAAGTATCATATTATTAAGTTTAACATAATACATTGTTCTCAAGCCTAGTTATAGAATCACACTAAATCTTATGATTACAAGCATTGATCCTGATATCAATCTCTTATTAAATGACTTACATGAATCCAATTGCAACTGTAATTATTACACAGCAGACCAAGCAAAGACATTACTCAGAGCCAACAATAACATAACTATCCTTAATTACAATGTTAGATATTTGAGCAAACATTACGATGACCTCACAGCATTACTCAATTCCCTGCATACCAGTAGTATGTCAATCATCACACTCACCGAAACCTGGCTAAAGCCCGGTGTTACAGATGTCTATGCCATTCTAATTCAAATTCAAATTCAACTTTATTTCTGGTAATATTACAAAGTGGGGTGTACATATATTATTTATACATTTTATGAAGTAGATATTACAAGATAGCCAATAATATGCCTAGGTATGCCTAGGCTTTTCAGGCAGCCAGCTACACAGCCATACACAACTGTACGACAGACCATCGAGGGAGTGGAATAGCTATATACTACTCAGATCAACTTGAATGTATCAATAACACTTGCACAAGGGATGAACATGGAGAATATATTATAGCTAAATTTAAATCAAAAGACCTGCAAAAACCCCTTACAGTGATAAACATCTACAGACTACCACAGACAAACATTCAAAACTTTAGTGAAAAATTGATGCACACATGAACAAAGACCACTTGATGCTCACAGGAGATTTCAACATAAATCTCCTACAAGACCAGGACCCACAAGTAACCGAATTCACAAACACTATGAACAACTGCTTGTTGCTACCAACAATAAAAAAAACCTACAAGAATCTCTGAGACTTGTATCTCCCTATTAGACCACATCTGGACTAACATTATATCCCCTTTAAAATCAGGCATAATCACAGACCACTACCCTACCTTTCTCATAACCAACCTAAGTAAATTGTCTGAAGACTACATAATGAGTCACCTATTATTAACTTTATAACAGCTATGATTAACATCGACTGGCAAAATGAGATAGAAACATATTCATATACTGAATACAGTACTGATATAAGCCACAGTGCTCTGTATTCCTTTGCAGATGACACCTGAATCTGCATGACTGTGACCACCATTGAACACACTGCAAGACTCCAAGCAGACATCAATCAAATCTTTAAATGGGCTGCAGAAAACAATATGAAGTTCAATGATGAGAAATTTCAATTACTCAGATATGGAAAACGTGAGGAAATTAAAATTACATCTGAATATAAAATAAATTCCAACCACACAATAGAATGAAAAACTAATGTCAAAGACCTGTGAGTGATCATGTCAGAGGATCTCACCTTCAAGGACCATAACACTGTAGCAATCGCATCTGCTAGAAAAATGACAGGATGGATAAGGAGAACCTTCAAAACCAGGGATGCCAAGCCCATGATGACACTTTTCAGGTTGCTTGTTCTATCTAGGCTGGAATATTGCTGCACACTAACTGGACCTTTCAAGGCAGATGAAATTGCTGACCTAGAAAATGTGCAGAGAACCTTCAGAGCACACATAACTGCGATAAACCACCTCAATTACTGGGAACGCTTGAAGTTCCTAAACCTGTACTCCTAGAATGTAGGCGGGAGAGATACATTATTATATACACTTTGAAAATCCTAGAGGGATTAGTACCAAACTTGCACACGAGAGACAAGAGACGATGCAACATCCCCCCAATGAAAAGCAGGGGTGTCACTAGCACGTTGAGAGACAACACAATAAGTGTCAGGGGCGCAAGACTGTTCAACTGCCTCCCAGCATACATAAGGGAGATTACCAATAGACCCCTGGCTGTCTTCAAGCAGGCACTGGACAGTCACCTAAAGTCGGTACCTGACCAGCCGGGCTGTGGTTCGTACGTTGGACTGCATGCGGCCAGCAGCAACAGCCTGGTTGATCAGGACCTGAGCCACCATGAGGCCTGGTCACAGACCGGGCAATGAGGGCGTTGACCCCCGAAACTCTCTCCAGGTAAACTGATGAATGTATTAAGAATTTTCTAAAAAAAAAAAAAAAACACTGCCTCTAAAACAAACATTGCCCTAAAAACTAAACAGATCACATCTAAGAGACTGAACAGTCCCTGGCTAACACCCAGCATCCATAAATCCATTAAAAAAAAGCACCTACATATATGAAAAACAGTACAGAATGGGTCAAATAACCATTCCAAACGTTACTCGTCAATCCTTACCAGCCTGATAAGAACGTCAAAAAATTGTATTATGAGAACAGATTACATAACATAGAAGTTGATATGAAAAGACCTGGAAAACCCTATCTCAAATTCTAGGAACTAAAAAGATATCCAAAACAAAACAATCAAATTAACAAAATCAGATAAACCCCCTACTCCCACCAACAGAAACAGCAAACAGACTTAATGTTTTCTTCTCCATTATAGGTAAGAATCTAGCGGGTAAGATACCAAGCTCAAACACCCGTCCATCAGACAACCTCACCGACACCTACCCGAATACACTATTCTTAGCTCCAACCAACCCAATGGAAGTCTCGCTCATCATCAATACTCTTAAAAACAAGGAAGGATATATAAACAGCTTACCACCTTTTATATACAAAAAAGCTTCTCGAGTACTGTCACCAATTATTGCAACACTCTACAACAAATCCATCAAATCCTCCACCTTCCCATTAATTCTCAAAATAGCGAGGGTCTCCCCGATCCACAAAGGGGGTGATCAAGCAGACTTGAATAACTATAGACCAATATCTATCTTACCTCTGCTCTCTAAAATCTTTGAAAAATTAATTCATAGGCAGATCTATTCCTACCTTGTCTCACACAACATACTCAACACCTGTCAGTTTGGATTCAGGACTAACAAAAGCACAAATGATGCTATTATACACATGCTAGAGCTAATATACAGCGCTCATGAGACGAAAGTAGTCACACTGGGAATCTTCATTGATTTACGTAAAGCTGTTGATAGAGTCGACCATGATTTACTGCTCACAAAATTAACACACTATGGTATAAGAGGGCACTCATTCAACTACCTAAAGTCATACCTTAGTAACAGAAGCCAATACGTGTACACAAATGGAGGTAAATCTTCCACACAACAAATTACAGTCGGTGTCCCACAAGGAAGTGTCCTAGGACCACTCCTCTTCCTCATTTACATCAATAACCTACCAAATGAATCACAACTACTAAAACCCATATTATTTGCAGATGACACTACATATGTCTTCTCTCACCCAAACCCAGTCATACTGCCAACACTGTTAATGTTGAATTACAGAAAATATCTACCTGAATGAAGACTAATAAGCTTACTCTCAATACTGACAAAACCTATTTCATTGGATCACCCATCACAGAGGGAAAATTCCTAGTAATCCAACATGACAGTAGCGTCAAATTCTAGACACACATACAAGAAAATATCAAAGACAGTTGGCATACTATCAAAGATATGTTACTATGTGCCACAATCAACTCTCTTTGCACTTTAACAAATCCATTGAATCCTCTACCTTCCCATCAATACTCAAAATAGCGAGGGTCACCCCAATACATAAAGGAGGAGATCAAACAGACCTGAATAACTACAGGCCGATATCTAACTTACCCCTTCTCTCCAAAATCCTTGAAAAATTAATTCATAGACAAATATATTCCTACCTCACCTCCAACAACGTACTCAACCACTGTCAATTTGGATTCAGGCCTAATAAAAATACAAATGATGCCATTATACGCATTTTAGAAATAATTTACACCGCTCTTGAGAAAAAAGAAATCCCAGTGGGAATCTTCATTGATTTACGTAAAGCTTTTGATACAGTTGACCATGATCTGTTACACCTAAAATTATCACACTATGGTATAAGAGGGCACTCCCTCAACTACCTAAAATCATACCTTAGCAACAGAAACCAATATTTACACAAATGGAGCTAGCTCTACCGCCAAACTATTACAGTAGGTGTCCCACAGGAAGTGTTCTTGGCCCACTCTCTTCTCATTTACATTAACGACCTACCAAATGCATCTCAACTACTCAAACCCATACTATTTGCAGATGACACTACATACGTTATCTCTCATCCAAGCCCAGACATACTAGCCAACACTGTAAATACTGAATTGCAGAAAATATCTACCTTGATGATGACCAACAAACTTACTCTCAATATTGATAAAACCTATTTTATCCAGTTTGGGAACAGAGCTACAAACGCACCACTTAACAATGATAAACGGGTCCCCTATCACAAAACTCACAGAGGGAAAATTCTTAGGAATCCATCTTGACAGTGGCCTCAAATTTCAGACACATATACAACAAATTTCCAAGAAAGTCTCAAAGACCGTGGGAATACTATCCAAGATACGGTACTATGTTCCACAACCAGCTCTCCTTACCCTATATCACTCACTCATTTACCCCTACCTCACCTATGGAATCTGCGCATGGGGCTCTACATCAATAACTCATCTTAGACCACTAATAACACAACAAATGGCAGCAGTTAGAATGATAACACATTCACACTCCAGGCAACATACTCCACCAATATTCAAAAACCTAAACTTACTCACCATACAAGACATTCATACTTTTTACTGTGCCTATTACATACATAGAACACTCTATGCAAATATTAACCCACCACTCAAACTTCTCCTTACCAATTTTAACAGGACACATGACCATAACACTAGACACAGAACACTCCTCGATGTTTCCCGTGTCCATCTAACACTATGTAAAAACTCAATGCATATAAAAGGCACGAAAATTTGGAATTCATTACCTATCATTGCCAAAGAAACCCTGCCTGTACCCCAATTCAAATTGATGGTAAAAAAACACCTTCTCACCCAAACCTAAATGCTCAATATCAAACATTCCCAACAAAGTAGAATAATCACTTAAATGTAAAAACCTGATTAATCACTTAAATGTAAAAACCTGTTATGAATAATACATACTAAGCTGTTTCTATAACATTTACATTATAATGACCACGTAAACTGTAACTGCAATGCAATTAATTGTTTTAAATTGTTATCTCACTCAATTAGTTGCATTGCTACAATTAATTGATATGTTCAACTTATATTCAAACTTTATAACTCAGATACACAATTATACTTATTTTATAAATTATCAACCATAATTTTTTACCATGTAGTCTACTATTAAATAGTCCTAAGAATGCCCGCAATGCACAGCATATTAGGGGCTTTTGGCATGTACATCTCATTTATACCTATGTATCATGTCTACCCAACTATGTATCATTGTACCATGTCTAAATAAAGTATTATTATTATTATTATTACTGTATCATTCACCCATTTACCCTTATCTCACGTATGGAATTTGTGAATAGGGATCAACAACATTAAATCACCTTAGACCACTAATAACCCAACAAAAGGCTGCAGTCAGAATGATAACAAATTTCCACTCTAGACAGCATACTCCACCAATATTCAAAAGTCTAAAACTACTCAATGTAAAGAACATTCACACTTATTCTTGTGCTTACTACATACATAAAACACTACACTCAAACATAAACCCTCCACTCAAACTTCTCCTCACCAACCTTAACAGGACACACGACCATAACACAAGACACAGATCACTTTTTGATGTACCCGGTGTCCATATCACCCTGTGTAAAAATTCTATGCACATAAAGGGCCCCAAACTCTGGAATTCATAACCCGATCTGAACATCAATTTAAGACTCTTCTCAAAAACGACCTTCTCACCCTAAACTAATTACTCAATACAACCAAAAAAATCTCCCAATTACCTAAATCTTATAACTTCAAAACTAGATATCCAAAGTTCATACAGAGGGTGTGCCTCCCAGGAGCTGGTGTTGGTGACATAGTCAGCAGGTTGGATAATATTATGTCAGGCAATGGGAACAAGCCCATTATTTGTCTTAGTGCTGGTGGAAATGACATTGGGAAGGGCAGGAGAGAGGAGCTACTGGATAAGTACAGGTCAGCCATAGAAGTAGTCAGGTCTAAGGGAGAGATCCAATCATATGTAGCATCTTGCTACATATGATAGATTATAGAGGTATGGGTGTTTGTGGGAAACAGTCAGGCTGCAGTATTAGGGTTGGAAACAGCAGATATTACAAGGATACCTCAGGGATTTGTTTACAAGACAGCTTACCATAACAATATATTCATGATTAAGTAGCTACTGGCTTACCGGTGCTATGTATCCATAGATAAGGAGCCGTTGGCTTATCCATAGATATGCTATGTATCCATAGATA
>WNWK01032246.1:0-22048 GCA_009830355.1 Cherax destructor
ACTTAGTACTAGAAGTACAGATCGTGTCGCACAGGCTCTAGGATGCTCTGACAGGAGACGGTCGCCCAGGTTTCGCCCTTTCCCAGGTCCCGGGAGGGACCAGGTGTGCTCCTTCGTGCCCGGGTAGGACCGGGTGTTTCGGCTCCTTCAGTGCCCTGGATGGACGGGGTGCTTGGCTCCTTCAGTGCCCGGTGATGGCCCGGGTTTTTGGGGCCCTTCAGTCCCCGGGGATGGCCCAGGTCTTCGGCTCCTTAGTGCCCGGTGATGGACCAGGTGCTTGGGCTCCCATGCCCTGGGAGGCCAGGTGCTTGGGCCCTTGTGCCCCGGGATGGCCCGGGTGCTTCGGCTCCCAGTGCCTGGGGGACCAGGGCTTGCCCTTCAGTCCCCTGGTGAGGGACCGGGTTTGGCCCCAGTGCCCGGGATGGCCCGGTTTCGCTCCCGGTTCGCTCTTTGGTATCCCCTGATTATCGGAGTTTGTTCCATAGATGGAGAGAAGGGGTTTGGAAAGGTGTTTTTGTTTTAGGTTTGGGGTTTTGGGGGGGACTCCAGGTGGGCCGGTTCCTGCTGCAGTGTTACTTCCTTCGTAATCTTATGAAAAAGGGGGTTTGGCGGACTTGGAGGGTTGTGAAGGCTTGGGGTTGTGAAGGTTGTTGGGTCCCGCTGGGGATGGGATGGGCAAATTTTTTTGTTGGGGGTTGGTTTGACATGGACCTCCTAGTATGGGCCAGAGGCCTGTTAGTGTTCCTCCTTTTTATGTTCTTATTGACTCAGAAAGGAGATAGTTAGGAAAAAGGGAATTTCAGGAGGTTTTTGGGGTTTTAAAATGGCTGGAAAGGAGATTGTTGTGTTGTTGTGAAAAGTTTGTGGGAAGGAGGGGGGGTTGGGGGAGAGGTGAGGCTGGGGTGGAAGGGGTTGGGGGAAAAAGGAGTGGTGGGGTGAGGGAACTGGGGGAATGCAGAGATTGGCTACGGTGCTTGTTGATTATAACATCTGCATTCTGTTTGTCTTCTAAAAAGCACACACACTGTCCTACGTAATAATAATAATAATAATAATAATAATAAAAAACTTTATTGAGACATGGTACAATGATACATGGTAGACAAGAAATAAAGTTATTAATGAGATGTACATGCCAAAACCCCTAATTTGTGGTTTTTGGGGCATTCTTAGGACTACTTAATTCTAGACTACATGGAAAAAGTTATGGTTGATAATTTATAAAATAAGTAAAATTCGTATCTAAGTTATAAAGTTTGAATATAAGTTGAACATATCAATTAATTGTAGCAATGCAGCTAATTGAGTGAGATAAAAATTTTAAAAAACAATTAGTTGCATTGCAGTTACGGGAGTGGTCATTATAATGTAAAATGTTATAGAAATAGTTAGCTTAGTATGTTTTATTATAACAGGTTTTTACATTTAAGTGATTAGTCAGGTTTTTACTTTAAATGATTATTCTACTTTGTTGGGAATGTTTGATATTGAGCATACGAGTAAACCATAATCGACCATATATGGACCAATACCCTTTACCCCCTTAAATCGGGGATAATAACAGACAGCCCCACAGACCACTACCCCACCTTCCTCTTAACAAACATTAGTAAACCGCCCTAAAATACCCCAAAGTTTCTTTCCCACTCCATGACCAAGCTTCAATAAATTTCACAACAGACCCAGACACAGTTGACGGGGCCCATAAATTTCCCCAAAAATGCCAAGGGTATCGATGAGGGGACAGACACCTTTCTTAATAAATTAAAAGGACTATACAACAAACATTGTCCTATAAAAATGAAACAGATTACGAATAAACGGTTAGGCTGCCCATGGCTAACTAACAACTTACTAAAATCCATTAACAAGAAACATCAATATGAGAAGCAATATAGACGGGGATTCATACATAAAGGAGTTTTTAAACACTATTCATAAAGTTCTCACCAAACTAATAAAAAAGCCAAAAAATTTACTACCCCAGCAGATTCACTGAAACAAGAGGAAAAAAAGACCTAAAAACATTTACAGTTTTGGGCCCCCACAAACTAAAAAAAAAATGGGGATATTGTCCTAACAAAAACAAACGAAACAAACACAGCCTTTTGGGATAAGTAAACAAGATAAATGACTTCTTCTCAACTATAGGACCCAAATTTTGCCAGTAAAATTCCAGATACCAATGCCCGAGCAAGTGATTACCTAGAGGGGAAATTTTCCCCATCCTACTTATATCTTGCACCAAAGAACCCATGAAGTCTCCATGAAATCAAGTTTTAAAAATAAATCAGGACATCTGTCTCAATTTCCCCCTTAAAAACAAACGAGCTGCTCATGTCCTTTCATATCCTATTTCTTTATTTTTTAAAAAATCATTAGAATCTAGCCCCTTTCCCCAACACTACTCAAAACAGCAAGGGTTACACCAATACACAAAGGTGGTGACCCTACAGACGTAAATAACTATGGGCCTTTTCAAATCTACCATTGCTATCCAAAATATTCAGAAACTTGTGCACAAGAGATTATACTCTTTTATAACGACAAAAAGCATACCCCAACCCCCGCCAATTTGGCTTCGGGAAAAAATAAAAGCACTAACGATGCAATAGAAAAAATGATTGCCCGGGTTTAAAAAGCACTGGAAAATAAGGAATATCCACTGGGACTTTTTATTGACTTAAGGAAAGCTTTTGACACAGTAAACCACGGCATCCTACCCCAAAAACTTGCCCCACTATGGAATAAGAGGTCATGCACTAGCATACCTCAAACCCCTACCTCACTAATAGGTACCAGTATGCCACTATTAAAGACACATCCTCCACAAACACTACCACTAGACACCGGCGTCCCCGGGGGAAGTGTCCTTGGCCCCCTGCTCTTTTTATACATCAATGATCTTCCCAATGTATCACAACACTTGAAACCAATACTCTTTGCTGACTTAAACTTATGTCATCTCCCACACAAACCTTGCCACGCTTAATACCATTGTTAACGACGAATTAATAAAAATATCAACATGGATGACTGCCAATAAACTTACACTAACACTGATAAGACCTTCTATAATATGTTTGGAACAGAAGAGATGATCCACAATTAAACTTTAAAGTCAACTCTACACCTATTGCTAAACATAACGAGGGCAAGTTCTTGGGCCGTCACCTTGACAGAAACCTAAAATTTCCCAGCACCCATACCCAACACATAAAAAAAAAAAGTGTCCAAAACGGGGGGGGATCCTTTTAAGATACGGTATTATTTTACCACAATCAGCCCTACTCACACTATACTACTCACTCATCTATCCCTACCTAAATTGCCATTTGTGCATACCCAACAGCAATTACCCACCTAAAGCCAATAATAACCCAAAAAAAAGCCGCAAAAAAATTTCACACAACCAACGCTGGGCAGCACACCCCCACTCTTCAAAAAACCAAAACCCCTACTCCTGTCCAGAATATCCATATTTACCACTCTGCTATCTACTTTTATAAAACCATTAATTCCAATTTTAACCCTGAGCTAAAACATTTTTTTTTACAGTTGTGACAGGACCCATAGACATAATAAACCGGGAAAAAAACATCTCTTTGACATTCCCCGTGTCCGACTAAATCTATACAAAAATTCAATGCGCATAAAAGGGCCTAAAATCTGGGAAATCCCTGCCTGAAAACTCTAGGGAAATGCAGACACAAACCCCCATTTCAAAAACACCGTTAAAAAAAATCTTATCTCACTTACGCACCCAACCGGTAGTTAACCATACGAAAAAATTTTTTTCTTTCACATATCCCCAGCAAAATACACTTATTGATATCTGTGATTCTCCTTTAATTTTCACATTAATAACCACAGCAAAATACACTTATTGATATCTGTGATTCCCCTTAATTTGCACAGTTCTAACCAAAATTCTAATACAACTATTGCTCCAAAAACTTAAGTTTGTCATAAGTTTGCCTAAATCTCCCAAAATAGAAACTATATTATGCCAATATATCACCTTTTTCATTAATATATAAAAAATTGCTAACTTTTTTTACTAATTGTTAAATTTAATTTAAAAAATTTCCCGTACCTAAATTTTTTTAAACCCCAACCTTCAATCTTTATATCCATTTTATAGCTATTTTTAGTAAGACCTATCATAAGATTCTGAAAAACCAGGCATACCTAGGGATATTATTGGCCATCTTGTAATATCAACTTTAATGTATAACTATAAGTACCCCCACCTTGTATTACAAAAGAAATAAAAATTTGAATCCCTTTCCCCATTGGTAAGGTTTTCCTTTCCGAGCGCCGGGACAGGGCTCGATACGACTCCTGTCAAATGGCCCTGTAAACCACAACAACAACAACACCTTGTGTTGGCCCCGTGGGTGATAAACCCAACAATAAACACTGTTTGTGCTTCTAACACAGGTGAGGAACCTTCCTTTATTACAATACAACATTCATGTGCTAGATGATACATAAAAGAGTTTGAGCCATGAAATAAATGTATTAAGACGACGAGGCTCCAGACATTTATCATATCTCCATGTTTTGTTGGGGTGTGGGGTGCTCAGGTGTTGGGGTGTGTGGGGTGTTAGGTGCTCAGGTGTTGAGTGTGTGAGGTGTTAGGTAATCAGGTGTTGGGGTGTGTGAGGTGTAAGGTGCTCAGATGTTGAGTGTGAGGGGGGTGTTAGGTGCCCAGGTGTTTAGTGTGTGAAAGGTTTTTTGCCCAGGTGTTGAGTGTGTGAGGTGTTAGGTGCTCAGGTGTTGAATTTTGGTATTAGGGGGCTTCTGCAGCAGCAAATGTGAGGTGTTAGATTCCCCAGGGCAGTAAGTGTTAGGCACTCCCGGGGCAGCAAGTGTGAGGTGCTCAGGGAGCAGCAGGTGTTAAATGGTCAGGCAGCAGCTGGGGGTTAGGTGTCAGGGAGCAGCAGGTGTAACGTGCCCCGGGGGAGCAGCAGGGTAAAGTGCTCAGGCCCCGCAGGTGTAAAGGCTCAGGCAGCAAGGTAAAAATGCCCAGGCAGCAAGGAAAATGTCAGGCAGCAGGAGGTGTAAAGTGTTCAGACAGCAGCAGGTGTTAATGCTCAGGCAGCTGAAGGTGTAAAAGGGTTTGGGAAAACAGCAGGTGGAAAGTGCCCAGACAGCAGCAGGTAATAAGGCTCAGACAGCAGCAGGTTTTAAAGTGCCCCAGGCAGCAGCAGGTGTAAAGTGCCCAGGCAGAAGCAGGTGTAAAGTGCTCAGGGGGGAGGGAGGTGTAAAGTGCTCAGGGCAGCAGGTGGAAAATGGTTTAGGGAGCAGCAGGTGTAAAGTGGGTCAGGCAGCAGCAGGTGTAAAGTGCTCCCGGCACCAGCAGATTTAAGTTTTTTTAAGTTTTAAGGTTTATGTTAATAATAAACAATATTGTTGGCAGAACATTCATGGTCATATACAAGGTTCAAATTTTAAAACCCTTTTAGGGGCCATCCTAGACAACGGCTTTGAAGCCGGGGGCTCAGCCCGTAGATCTATGCCAAAATTCTAGAAACTTCAAAATAGCGCGAGAAGGCCGAGGCCTACATCTAAGAGAATGGGTCTGCGTGGTCAGTGTGTGCAGTAAACAAAAAATTGGGGACCCGCACTGCATTGTGGGAACGCCATCTCGGGACGCTTTTTTTTATCACGCCTGGGTCAAGGAAGCTCTCCTTTTCCCCCTGATTGGGGGCTCTCCCTTCCCAAGTTTAGCTCTAAAAACTGATGGAAGGGATCTGAAAAGGAATTCTATGGTTTTTAACCATATGGTACATTGTACCAAGGTATAATGGTACCATATGGTAAAAAAGTTCCCTATGGTACAATGGTACCCCTATCACACAATGGTACCATATCACACAATGGTACCATATCCCCAATGGTATCATATGGTACAATGGTACCCTGGTACAATGGTACCATATGGTACATTATACCATATGGGATATTGAACCATAGGGCAGGGCCCCTAATGAAATAAGTCACTGACTTTTTGGTTATCCTAGGTGCTCCACAAATAATAATAATAATAATAATAAAAAAGTTTATTGTGACAAGATACAAAGATTTACACTGGGTTTGGGATTACAAGAGGTGTACTCCAAAAGAGCATTGTGGGCAGACTTAAAATTAATTTAAAAATTAAATGGTAAAATTATAGTAAACAGTTTAATATAAGTATACATAGTTAAGTATTTAAGCTATAAATTTGAATCTAATTTGAACATGACATTTTTTTTAAAAATAATAGTCTGATAATTTAGGATCATTTACAGTTTTTATGTCAACATAATAATTTATTATTTGTATTATTAAAATTATTAAATCAGATTAAAAAGGGAAACAAATCAATAATTTGTGTTGCAATAACAGTTTATATGGTCATATATAGTTACAAGGAGCACAAGGGTACATGAGAATGGATTTTTTATTTGATAATGCTGTAGAAACAAAAAGTTAGATTAGGTTGTAAATCTTGGCTGGCATAAGAGGGTTCATGCCAAATGTTTTCATCATTATTGTGCATTTCTATGAAGAAGGAAATCAGTCAAGGGGACTGGAAAAGGTGAATGAGGTGATAGCTCCTGGAAAGTGAAAGACCAACATTGGCCATCATACCGAAACGTAAGTGCCACTATCGCCCAAGGTTTGGCAACCCCATTCCAAAACAAAACAATGGCGCACGCTTTTATAGTGGCGCTATTAAGTGGTGATATTCATACTAATCCCGGACCTCAATCTATGGTACAGGTGCAAAACAGACAGATAAGCCATGGTGATAATGCGGTCTAGTTGCTAGTAATGATAATCCTAATCTATATGTAATGCACAGACAATAGAACCATTCTTAGTATCTCAGACACCACCAGACATATGATACATTGTACTAAGGTATGAAAGAAGAGCAGTAAACTTACCGTATGTAAAATGTGTAAGGGATGGGTGCATAATGGATCTGTGTTCAATTATGGTAATTGTGCCAGATTTCATTTTGTTTGTAACAAATGCACTTTGGCACAGTTACCCTTTAGCAATGATGACATTGATTTACCTATTTTAATGCTAATGAACCCTTGCCATATATTGATGATTATGTCTGTTTTATAACGTAAGAACCTTGTGACAGGTGTAACACTGGTCATCAACACAGTAACAACCTTGTGCGGTGTAACACTGGTCATCAACACAGTAACAACCTTGTGACAGGTGTAACACAGGCCTTCACTTTATTCATGTCAACGCAAGATCACTTCCTCCAAATTGGAGAATTAGGATTCTACTAACGAACTAGAGCAGCGTTATATCCATTTCGGAATCCTGGTTGGATGATACGGTGACTGACAATGAGGTCAAAATAGAAGGTTACAACAAAAACGCTTAGATAGGAAAAAAAAAAGGTGGTGGGGTATGTGTTTCATAAGGAACGACTTAGCCTATAATCCCAAAACCTGATTTAAATGACAATAAACTGGAGATTCTATGGTTTGAAGTGTTGCTTCCCAAGACCAAACCCATCTTAGTAGGAACTAGTTATCACCCTCTCACCCATGACCAGTTCTTAGAGGATTTTCGAGAGTCTTGTCAGGACTTGATACGTGCGAGACAATTATAGGAGACTTCAACATCTGTTTTCCCAAAGGCAAAATAACGGGCTATTTAAAAGATATAAGCAAATTCTGGGTTTAAAAAGTTACCGAACTAATTAATACACCAACCTGATCCCCAGTTCTCAGCCACCCCAATTGACCACTACGTTGTAACTGCTCTGAGGCATTAGTCAGTCAGGGGTCATTACCCTGAGCCTTAGTGATCATTTCATCATTTACTGTACCAGGAAAATTACTAGGGAATGGATAGGCCTACACAAGACAGTAAAGTTAGGTCAACTAGAAACTACAGGAAAGAAACACTGGTAAATATGCTAAAAATTGCGACTAGTCAGTGATAACAAGTTGCACAGATGTAAATGATGCCTTGGAAAAATTCAAAACAATGTTCACTGCCATCCTTGATAATATTGCACCAGTTAAAAAGGTTAGGATTAAAGAAGAACTGAACCCTTGATGACTACTGAGATATTAGATAATATGAAATTCAGAGACCAGTTGATAAAAAGATTTAAGGCAAAAGACAGGATATTGAGCACTAAATGAATTCAAAGGGTGAGGAACAGAGTGCAGATGCTTATAAAAGGCGCAAGGCAAGGCACTATTGCTCAAAAATCAAAGAGTACAAGAAAAACCCCTAGAAAGCTCTGGCAACAACTAAAACAGTTGGGGTATGCATAAACCCGTAGATAGATCTAACATAGTTCTAAATGTTGATAACGAGGTATACCACAAAACAACTAAAGTGGCTATTGTTTTAATTCATATTTTGACCGTCGCATCAACACTAGTAAGTAAGCTACCACCCATCAAATACCTTTAACCCTTAAACGGTCCAAACGTATATACGTTCTTACCACTACTGCCCCAAACGTATTTTATCTTTATTTTCATGCCTCAAATTTGGCATATTGGCCTGAATGCCTGGTCAGCATAGAATGGGTCCTAACACTCGGTGTGCGCCATTTTAAAAAATCTGGGACCACTTAGTACCTTGTGGGAGCACCAATTAAATTGAGCGCCAGCTAGGCAAACACTGCGTCAAACACCAAGGATTCACTGATGTCATGTCATATAACACTCCCTTTTAAGTGGAAAGTGATGTCGGCGGCTGGCTGGCCAGCCAGAGTACAGTGGACCCTCGCCATTCGAATTTAATCCGTTCAGGAGCTTGTTCTTAACGTGAAATGTTTGAAGGCGATTTAATTTTCCCATAGAAATAATGGAAATACAATTAATCCGTTCCTCTGTCAGGAGGCATGACAAAATAGTATACTTCACTGTGAAGCTTTATCAACTCGACAGCTTATTTATTTATCACAATTCATCTAATATGACATAATAAACAATATAAATAACATAAAAACCTGATATACCTCTAGAATGAATAAAATATTATGTCATTACGAATTGGTGCTGGGAAGGATGGTGGTGGTGAGCATTCTCGCTACAGCTGTGAAAACATCTTCCATTCTTTCCTCCTTCAGGCGTGTTAGTATAAAAGAAACGGAGTTTGTAATGCTATCTGCATCAGATCACTTCCAGTCATCTTCAAGTAGTGAACAGAAATCGTACGTGTCAGGCTGGTAACGCAACAACAACAACTGGTTTGTTTACAAAACTCCCTCCCAAACCTCATTTAATCTTGTTTCTTCCACTGCCTCTACCACTGCCTCTCACCACTGCTCTACCACTGCCTCTCACCACTGCCTCTACCACCACTGCCTCAACCACCACTGCCTCTACCACCACTGCCTCTCACCACTGCCTCTACCACCACTGCCTCTACCAACATGCCTCTACCACACTGCCTCTACCACCATGCCTCTACCACTGCCTCTACCAAATGCCTCAACCACCACTGCCTCCACAACCTCTACCACCACTGCCTCTAACCACTGCCTCTACCACCACTGCCTCTACCACCACTGCCTCTACCACCACTGCCTCTACCACTGCCTCTCACCACTGCCTCTACCACCACTGCCTCTACCACCACTGCCCTCACCCTGCCTCTCACCACTGCCTCTACCACACTGCCTCTACCACCACTGCCTCTACCACCACTGCCTCCCCACCACTGCCTCTCCACCTCTCACCACTGCCTCAACCACTGCCTCAACCACCTGTAACCCTGCCTCAACCACCACTGCCTCCCACCCCCACTGCCTCAACCACCACTGCCTCAACCACCACTGCCTCTCACCACTGCCTCTCCACTGCCTCTACCACCACTGCCTCTCACCATCCTCAACCATCACTGCCTCAACCACCACTGCCTCTCCATGCCTCTACCCTGCCTCACATTATGAACAAACTCAAACAATTATAATTAAGTGTGAAATGTCTGGATGAGCGTGCAGGGGTATTGTTCTCTCGACTGTAAACAACGAGGGACTGGCTCTCCAGCGCCTGGCGGACAGGTGATGGACACACTTGTTCGAATCGTGATATTTTGTTCGCATGACGATATCCATTTCTTGTTCTAATGACGATTTTTCGACTGCCGAGCCGTTCGAATAGCGGGGTCGACTGTACTATGAAGAGAGCAGCGCAGTCAATATGACATTGTATAAGGGCAAGACATAGGGTCCTACGAGCCTCAGTAGGTAAACACTGTGCTTGTCTGTAGAGGAACTGCAGTCTGGCATTGCTTTCTTTACTAACTGTTCCTATCAATTCTCTTGATATGCATGGGTCAAAGGGATTCCCAGATATTTTACTGAGAAACTGAAGTGATGGATTCCCCATTACATCGGACATTAAAATTATTTACCCTGCTCAGTTTATATTTGTCCCAGTGTAATGATAACTTGTTGTCAACTAACCATTCGCTGCAGGGACTCTAGTTCCAGTGTTAATACATTAGCTATATCTTGTGGGTCTTTACCTGATACTAACAGAGGGACTGTCATCTACATATAGTAGGAGTTTGCAATGACACTGATGGGCATATCATTTCATAACACAGGAATAATAATACACACAACCGCACATATAAAGGGAGGAGCTTATGGACGTTTCGGCCCGACTGGACCATTTACAAAGTCACACTAACACACAGAGACGGAGGAAGGGGTATTTATAGGCAGGCAGACAGGGGAGGGTACAAGAAGTGGGAAAATAATGGAGTAAGTACAGTCATCCCTTGGTTTCGCTTGTCCCAGTTTTCGCCGATTTTGGTTTTCGCCGACTTTTTCAGGAAATTTGTCTTAGTTTTGCCGATTGTTTTAGTTTTCGCCGACCGTATGGGACCTGTCCACTAGTGCCGCGCACATACAAAGGCCGTAGGCCACCCACCATGCACCTCCCACATTGTCACTTGATCTAGCATTGTTTATGCTTGAGTGAACATCACCCCAGGAGTTTATACAAAACATTTATTAACAATTCATTGTTTTGGCCCTTGATTATTGTGTGTGACTACTAAATAAGCTACCATGGGCCCAAGAAAGCTCCTAGTGCCAGTTCTTTGGTAAAGAAAGTGAGGAACACCATAGAACTGAAGAAAGAAATAATAGAAAAATATGATAGTGGTGTCGTATTGCTGAGCTGCCAGGATATACAAGAAAAACCATCAACCATCAGTTCCATTGTGGCAAAGAAAGGAAATCACGGAAGCTAATGTTGCGAAAGGGGTGAATACGATAACGAAACAGAGATCACAAACAATGGAAAATATGGAGAAATTGTTATTGGTGTGGATAAACCAAAAACTGCTAGCGGTGATAGTGTTGTGCAATCCATCATATGTGAAAAAGCAAGGCTGTTGCATGCCGATCTTGTAAAGAAAATGCCTGGAACCAGTGTTGAGGTTGATGAATTTAAGGCCAGCAAGGCTGGTTGAAAACTTCAAGAAGCGAACTGGCATACACAGTGTTGTAAGGCATGGTGAGGAGTGCCAGTTCAGATAAAGATGGGGCTGAAAAATTTGTGCGTGAGTTTAAAGAATATGTAGAGGCAGAAGAATTAAACCCCACAAGTGTTTAATTGTGACAGAAACAGGCCTCTTTTGGAAGAAAATCCCAAAGGAGGACCTACATCATGCGGAGGAAAAGGCAATGTCAGGACACAAGCCTATGAAAGACAGGCTAACTCTTATGTTATGTGGGAACGCTAGTGGGGATTTAAAAGTGAACCTTTACTGTGTATCACTCTGAAAATCCCAGAGTGTTCAGCAAATACAGTGTTGACAAAGGTAAATTGTGTGTGTTTTGGAAGTCTAATGCTAAGGCATGGGTCACTAGGAAATTTTCCTGGAATGGTTTAATCAAGTGTTTGGCCCCAGTGTGAAGAAATATCTATTGGAGAATAAATTGCCACTTAAGTGCCTCTGGTAATGGACAATGCTCCTGGTCACCCTCAAGACTTGGAAGACCAAATGCCTAAGGAATTCAGATTTGTAAAAGTGAAGTTCTTGCCCCCTAACACCACTCCTCCCTCCAGCCCATGGACCAGCAGGTCATTGCAAACTTTAAAAAACTGTACACCAAAGCAATGTTTCAAAGGTGCTTTGATGTAACCTCAGACACTAGATTGACCCCAAAGAGTTCTGGAAGGTCCTTCGATATCTTCCATTGCATAGGCCTTATAGATAAAGCTTGGCAGGAGTGACCTCAGGACGATGAACTCTGCTTGGAAAAGTTGTGGCCAGATTGTGTACAAGAGAGGGATTTTGAAGGGTTTGAAGCTAACCTGATGAGCCTATGGAAGTTGTGGAAAGTATTGTGGAATTGGGGACTTCTATGGGGTTGGATGTGAATGGAGAGGATGTGGAAGAGTTGGTGGAGGACCACAATGAAGATCTAACCACTGAAGAGCTGCAAGAGCTTGAGCTGCAACAACAACAAAACAGATCTGAGGAAATTGCTTCAGTGGAGGAAGAAAGATGTAAGGTGCCTTCTTCAGAGATTAAGAGATTTGTGCAATGTGGAGTAGGGTGCAATCATTTGTGGAGGAACATCACCCTGACAAGATGTTTGCAATCCGTGCTGGCTACTTTACAATGACAATTCCATGTCCCATTTAGGGACATTTTAAAAACCGCCAGATACAGAGCTCTCTGGAGAGATATTTAGTGCCACAGGTGTGCAGTGAATCACAAGCTGGTCCTAGTAGGATTAAAAGACAAAGAGGAAGTGACCCCAGATGAGGACTTGGTACCTAGAGTCCTTATGGAGGGATTCCCCTTCCAAAAATTAGGGTTTCTACCCTCTCCCTCCTATCTCTCTTCCATCCAACAACATCAGTCTTCAGTAAGGGTAAGTGCCACATTCATTTAATTCATTTGTGCATGTAAATCTATCTTTAAGGCCCCCCAAATTTTTTCCAAATTTCTGGGTTTCTGAAACGGATTAATTGAATTTCCATTATTTCTTATGGGGAAAATAGTTTTGGTTTTCGCTGATTTTGGTTTTAGCGATCCATCTGGAACGGATTAAAACCGAAAACCGAGGATGACTGTAGTGGAAATGGTAGTAGTAGTAATAGTGGTAGTGGAGACAGTCATATTCTAGGAAGGGAGCACTGCAATGGGCTACCCGGCCCGCAAGGGGGGGGGCCCCGGGGAACACAGGGGGGAAAGGCGAATAAAATGAAGGACAAAATACAAGGCAAAAAAAAAGAAAGAAAGGAAAACCCTAGTAGAAAAAAGAGAAGGGGAAGAGATGAAAGGGAAGGAACCCAGGTTAAGTCACGGGTGTTCTGAAGTTTAGGCATTTCCTCTCATTACATTGTTAAATGCTCTAAATTTAGAACCCCCATGACAACCTGATTCCTTCCCCCCCCTTTTTCCCCTTTTTTTTTTTTCTCCTAGGGGTTTTCCTTTTTTTTTTTTTTTTTTTTTATTTTGTTTTTCCCCCTTTTTCCCCTTTCCCCCCCTTTGGGCCGGGTTTTGGGGCCCCCACCCCTTTGTTTCCCCCCGAAACCCCTGTCTCCAAACTCCTCCCTTTTCCCCACTCTCTTGTCCCCCCCCCTGTCTGCCGCCTAAAAATCCCCCTTTTCCGTCTCTGTGTTTATGTGATTTTGAAAAGGGTAAAGTGGGGCCCCAAAACCGTAAAAAAGCCCCCCCCTTTTATATGTGGGGTTGGGGGTTTTTATTTTTCCCAGTCCTTTGGCCCTTTTTTGTTTTTTAAAGGAAAAAGGGCCCCAGAATACTCCGGGGAACTAAAATGCTATGGCAGTGGTTTTTATTTTTTTTTGTTGATTTTGACAATTTTTTCCTGTTGAAAGATGGGATTTAAAACCAACTTGGAACCTATGCAGATAGCAAGTTTTTACATAATATATTGGGTTAAAGGGTTGGGCCCCTTTTTAAAGCAAAGCCCCCCCCCCCTTTGGGGGGTTCCTATAGAATTTCGTTCTCTGTAATCCATCAGATTAATTAGGGGGGTGTCTTGGGAAAAAAGAGCCCCTAAAGCCTGATTGGTAACATGAAAATGTTGTCATTAAGATACTTCACTACTTGACAGTACCCCACCCTCTCAAAAATTTTGGGGGGATATTACACTGAGTATTTTTAAAAAGTTCGACATGACCTACTATTTTCTTAAAGAAGGAGTAATCTGGCCCCTTAACCCCCTCTGGTACGATTAGGGGGATGGACAATTTATTATGTGGAATGGGGTTGCCATTTCAGAGGCACCTTTTTTTAGGAACTTAGCGGGATGTTACGGGCTGGTGTTTTATTGGGTTTAACCTGCTTTTTTTTTTTTCCCTGGTTGACTTTTTTTTTGGGGAGTTACCCTTTTATTGATATAGTATTTTTTAAACTTACCCAGAGTCTGTTTTAAAAAGGGATTTGATGTGGGGTTTTTTAAAACTAGTGTTGATGTGACAATTTTTAGTATGAATTAAAACAAATTTTCCCCCTTTATTTTTTTGGCAATTTTATCAACATTTAGTACTAGTTAGATCATCTACAGGTTTATGGCAAACCCCCCAAATTTTTTATTTTCCCAGGGGTTTCTGGGTTTTTTGTACTCTTGTTTTTTTTTTTTTTAGAAAAGCGCCTAGCCTTTGCGCCTTTTTTAAAACCCCCACTCTGTTCCTCATTTGGGGGAATTTTATTTTTGTGCTGCAATATCCTGTTATTTCCCTTTAAAAACTTTTGTCAACTGGTCTCAAAATTTTATATTTTAAAAATTTTTCCCCTAATCACGGGGTTTAGTTCTTGTTTAATCCAACCCCCTTTTGGTGCAATTTTTCAAGGAGGGGGGGGAAATTGTTTTGTTTTTTTTCCCCCAAACATTTCGCCCGGGGGAACTTTTATCATTACCAGTCACAATTGTGTAGCATATTTAAGTGTTTCTTTATTGTGTTTCGTTTAATTTTTTTTGTCCTGTGTGGGCCCACCCCCTTCCCCCGGGATTTTCCGGCAGGGAAATGATGAAATGATCACTAAGACCTGTGGTAAACGCCTGACTGACTAATTTCTCGGGGTTTCAAAGTATGTGGTAAATTTGGGGGGGTGGAACTTTTGACCCCGGGTTTGGGTTTTTAATTAGTTAGGGTAACTATTCAAATCCGGGAATTTTTTCCTTTTTCATCCCCCTTATTTTTTTAAGCCCCAGTATTACTGTCTCCCCATTGTTATCAAGACCGGACAAGACCCCAAAAGTCCTCTGAACTGGTCATGGGGGGAGGGGGAAAACTTTTCCCCACAAAAATGGGTTTGGTCTTGGGGTACCCAAAACTTCCCAAAACCAAAAGGGTCCCCCTTTTTTTGTTATTTAAATCAGGTCTTGGATTATGGCTAAGTCGTTCCTTTGTACACATCCCCCCCCTTTTTTTCCATTAAGCATTTTATATTGTAACCTTCTATTTTGCCTTAGTACTTTTTTAAACATATGTTTAGGGTCTGAATATTAAAAATGGTTCTTTTGTGCATTGCATATGGAGGAGGTTATCATTCCTAGCTACAAAACCCATTATCACCTTGATTTATATCTTTTTTGCATGTGTTAGATTGAGCCCTGATTAGTATGGATATACCACTTAATAGCCCACTATAAAAGCGGTCCACTGTGTTTTTTTGGATATGTGGGGTTGCCATCCCTTTGGGCGAAGTGACACTTACATTTCGGGTGGATGGCCACTGTTGGGCTTTCACTCCCCAGGACTACCACCCCATTCACCTTTTGTCCCCATGACTGTTTTCCTTTTTGAGAAATTATATTATGAAAAATAAAATTTTGGCATAAACCCTTTTACCCAGCCATGGTCACTTCACTTTTATCATTCATAAAAATTTTTTTTTTTTTTTTTATTTTTATTTATTTTTTTTAAAAAAGAAACCACACCCTATAAAATAGCAATGGCCTATAGCTCCTAAAATCACCACTGTTTACTAAAATTTTTGTTAACACATACCCCCCTCCCCCCTCTATCATTTCCCGCCCCCTACCCATCACACTTCTTGCATCTCCATCCTTGCAGTGTTAGAAAAGTTTTAATAATAGGATGTTTCCAAACCCCCCATCAATCATTTACGGGGCTTTTTGTTGACTGATCCTCAAAGTTGATTGTACCTTTTTTAAAAAAGTGAAAAAAAACAGCCACCCCCTGAAAATTTCCCTTTGGGGTTTTTGCGTTTTTTGGCTTTTTCCCTTGTTTCCCCAAATTTAAACTTAGAATAAAGCAGCTTAAAAACATATTTTTGCAAATCCCTTTTTTCCCCACCTTTGCACTGAGGAAAGAACCGCGCTATAACCTGTTTCCTTGGAGTTTTTTTTGTAGTTTTGGGGTTTCCCCTGTGCTTTCCTCCCATTAACACGGTGCGGTATAATGGCAGCTACTGTCAGGGTTAGAAGCTTCCGTCTGGCAGTACCCATGCCGCGGGCAGTAGCTGGTTATTGAATGCCAGTCAGCCATGTTTAAATGTTACTTCCACCCCTCACCTGGCACTGAGGAAAAAAAAAACCAAACACTACTCACACACAGACCGCAGTTTCCTTGTCGTTTGTTGATTGGTTTTTCCCCTTATGTTGCTTCTCATTGAACATTTGGAGTTGATATTGAGTCAGTTATTTAGGGGGGGAAAACGATTGCTTGTCTGGTTTACGTCCTTTTGGTCTGGTATTTTAATCCTCTCCCGTTTTGGGCCCTTTTTGGCCCCATTTCACTGTAGTCACCATCAGTTTTTTTTCACCATTCCTTGTTGTTGTTTCAACAGTTCTTGCAAAAAGGCCATCACTGGTTTGGGGGGCCCCGGGAAAGGCAAAAAAAAGGAGCTGCCTGGGTCGACCCCGGCGTCGCTGCCCGAGCCAAGCCCCTCTCATTAAGCTGTTCCCCCCCACCCGCCTCACCACTGCCTCCACCACTCACCACCCCCCCCTCCCCCCCCACCCTCCCCCTCACCACTGTCTCTAAAACTCCCTCCCACCCTCTCTACCACCCCTCATAAATAACAAAAAAAGGACAATCCCGGTTTTAACAATCCCCACAAGCCCTATAAAAAGAGAAAGGGGCTTACGGCAGCACCACTTTGGGCCAACAAAGTCACACCCAAAAACAGGGGGGTATTTATAAAAGGGGGAGACGGGGGAAGGGGAAAAGAAAGGGTGGGGGGGAAAAGGAGGTAGTAGTGGGAAATATGGTAGTAAGTCAGTCAAATTCAGGAAGGAGCTCTGAAGCTCGGCCCCTAGTTAGAACAATAACACAGAGGGGGGAAAAAAAAAATTAAAATAAAAAAAAGGGCAAATACAAAAAAAAAAGAAAAAACCCAAAGGGGAAAGGGAAAAGGGAAGGGGGAAAAGATAGGGAAGGAATCAGGTTGTCACGGGTGTTCTGAAGTTTGGAACATTTAACAATGTAATGGGGGAAGGGAAAACATCTAAAAGGGCAAAGCCAGGGCTAAGATTCAAAAGGGAAAATTGTATAAGGGGGGATTAATCAGATGGGACTGGAAAGTTAGATGTAGGGTGACAGTTTTAGGGAAGACCCAAACAATGGGACTGGATCTGTGACAGAAAAGAGCATTTTTAGTGTCGGCAAGCCAACACATTTTTTTCTCCCCAAGTCTGTCAGAAAAAGATATGGTTTTTCCCAAAGTACTGAAGAGGACAGGGGGAGCAAAATAAACACCAGGGGAATCTAAGGGGGGGAGGGGGGATGAACTAGATTGTGCAAAGGTTTTTCTGGGAAGGTAAGTTTGATGTCTGGAATGGGAGAGTTGTTTAGATTAGAGAGGCAAGAGATGTAGGGGGAAGGGAGAGGACAGGAGAGTTCCCAGGAGTAGAGGGGGGTTTAAAAGGGAAAAAAGTCCCTTTTTCATGAAAAAAATATGTTTTGAAATGGGGAAAGGGGGAAGGCGGAAAAAAGAATTTGAAGGGGAAATTTCGTTGGAACTGAGGGGTCAAAACAGAGAGAGGGGAAAGGAGATAAAAACACTTTTCTTGACAGAAGGCATTAAGAAAAATAGTGAATGTACATGCCACTTTCATAGGCTTGGGGACACGAAAAACAAAACCTGTAACTGAGCGGTGGACATAACATCAAGGAAAGGAAGCAAAAAAAATTTGATTCCAATCAGCTTTAAACTTAATGGAAGGAAATTTTAAACATCAAGAAATGGTTTGGGAAAAGACTTGAGTCATGAGGCCAAGAAAAAATGTCATCTCATGGAGCCAAAGGGGAGTACATCAATAGTGGGAAGAAGAACAGTCTTAAATATTCCATTAAAAAATTGCAAGAACAGGGGGGAAAAAGGAGAGCCATGGGCAAAAGGTTTGAGAAATATTTACCTTGAAAAGAAAAGGAATTAAGTCCACAAAAAGGGGATAAGATCAAGAAAGACATCAGTAGGTATAGGAGATGAAAAAACCCCTTTATTGGCCTTTTCTCTAAGAAAAAAAGGACATCACCCGGGGAAAATGAAGGGATAATCAAGACAACATCTTACAGGTCGGGAGAGGGAAAAAGTTCGATGAAGTCTTGGAGGCGAAGGTGGGCAGGAAAAAATGCCAAAAAAGGGGGTGAGGGGTTTGGCTGCCAAAAAACAAGGAATAAGGACAGAACCTCTAGAAGATATGATGGGACCCGGGAAAAATCAGGTTTGTGAGTTTTGGGAAGGCCATAGAAATAAAGCAAAAGGGGGATGACCGAAACGTTGAACAAGGTTAAAGTCAGAAGGACAGAGGTAGGAGAATCTTTGTTTTTTTTGAAAGTTCTCTTGATGCATCAAAAGGATTGGAAACGAGAGGGGTGTAGGTACGTGAGTCAGAAACAAGACATCATTTATGGGGGTAACCTCTGATCAAGGGTAATTACCTTTTTCAGAAAGGCATGACAATGTTGCGTTGGTTTAAAAAAAGAAAGGGCAAGTTGATAGGGGGAGGAAGGGGAACTTAAAAAAAGGTTATCAAGGCGGAAAGGGGGCGCCACGAAAAATGGATAATCTGGGGTTTTTACGAGAGAAGATTAAAAGACCAAAGACTTTCAGTCCCCCGGGGTTTAAGGTTTTGCTTTTCCGTTCCCCAATTGCCCCGTGGCATGTACATTCACTATTTTTTTCATGCCTCCTTTTTCAAGAAAAATGCTTTTATCTCCCTTTCTCCGTGTTCCTTTTTTGATCCTCAGTTCCTTGAAACAGAAATTTCCCTTATAATTCATTTTCCCCCCGGCCCCCCCTTTCCCCTTTCCATAGACTCTGCTTTTTTCGTGCCCGGACTTTCTTCTCCTAAACCCTCTCACCGGGGAAATCCCCTTTCTCTGCCTTCCCCAATCTGGTCCTAATCCCAACCCTCCGTTTCCCTTAGACATCAAACCCTTTTTGACCAAAACCTTTGCAAATTTTGGGTTTATACCCCCCTCCCCCCAGAAATTTTCCGGGGTTTTTCTTTATATCTTGCTCCTCCCCGATCTCTTTTTGACAGACTTGGGGGGCACAAAAAAGTTGGCTTTGAAATAATAATGTTTTTCTGTCATGTCAGGGATCACATCATCCATTTATTTGGGCTTCTGCTAAAAATATCTACCCCGCTAACTTTCAGTCCGTCTGGTTGAATCCTCCCATCCTTTTCCCTGTATGAAAGCCCCGGCTTTTTCCTTACTGCTTTCCCCTCCCATTCATTTTTAAATGTTGCAAAATTCAGAACACCCATTAATGATTCCCTTCCTTCTTTTCTTCCCCTTTTCCTCTTTCCCTTTTTCCTCTGGGTTTTTTTTTTTTCTTTCTTGTATTTGTCCTTCTTTATTTTAAATTTCTTTTTCCTCAGTGTTATTGTTTTACCATCTTGCCAGCTTTTCAGGCTCCTTCCCCCGAATTTGACTGCCCTTTTAATACCCCTACCAACACCTCTACCACTACACAGTGGACCCCGCTATTTGAACGGCTGGGAATGGGAAAAAATTGTTTTTAGAACAAGAAAATCGTATTGCCATAAACAAAATATCACGATTGAACGTCGTCATCACCTGTCCCCCAAGGGATTGGGGGAAACCAGTCCCGTGTTTAACTCAAAAAAAATTACTCCCCTTCATCCCGCATTTCACCAATTTAAAATTTTTTGGGGTTTGTTCATTAATGGGGGGGGTGGAGGCGTGGTGGTAGAGGCAGTGGTGGAGAGGCAGGGGGGAGGCAGGGGGGTTTAGGCATTGGTGGTGAGGCAGTTTGGTGGGGGGTGGTGAGAAGCAGTGGTGAAAGGCAGTGGTGGTAGAGGCAGGGTGGGGGCGGGGGGAGAGGCAGTGGTGAGGCAGGGGGGAGAGGCAGTGGTAAAAGGCAGAGGTGGGAGAGGCAGTGGTGGGGGCAGTGGTGGTAGAGGCAGTGGTGAGAGGCAGTGGTGGTAGAGGCAGTGGTGAGAGGCAGTGGTGGTAGAGGCAGTGGTGAGGGCGGGTGGTAGAGGCAGTGGTGAGGCAGTGGAGGGGCAGTGGTGAGGCAGTGGTGGTTGAGGCAGTGGTGAGAGGCAGTAGTGGTGAGGCAGTGGTGAGAGGCAGTGGTGATAGAGGCAGTGGTGATAGAGGCAGTGGTGAGTAGGCAGTGGTAGTAGAGGCAGTGGTAGTAGAGGCGTTGTAGTAGAGGCAGTGGTGGTAGAGGCAGTGGTGGTGGGGCAGTGGTAGAGGCAGTTGTGGAGGCAGGGTGGTAGAGGCAGTGGTGGTAGAGACAGTGGTGGTAGAGGCAGTGGTAGGGGCCCAGGGGGGTTTAGAGGCAGTGGTAGTAGGGGCAGTGGTAGTAGAGGCATTGGTGGTAGAGGCAGTGGTGGTAGAGGCAGTGGTGAGTAAAAAAAGATTAATGAAGGTTCGGAGTTTTGTAAACAAACCAGTTGTTGTTGCTGTAACCAGCCTGAACATATGATTTCTGTTCACTACTTGGAGCTGACTGGAAGTGATCTAATGCAGATAGCATTACAAACTCCGTTTTCTCTTATACTAACACATCTGAAGGAGGAAAGAATGGGGAAAAAGTTTTCACAGCTGTAGCGAGAATGCCCGCCACCACCATCCTTCCCAGCCACCACATCCGTAATGCACATATTTTATTCATTCTAGAGTGTATATCAGGTTTTTATGTTATTTATATTGTTTATTATGTCATATTAGATGAATTGTGATAGATAAATAAGCTGTCAAGTTAATAATAGCTTCACCGTAAGTACTATTTTGTCATGCCTCCTGACAGCAGGAACTGATTAATTGTATTTCCATTATTTTTATGGGAAAAATTAAATCGCTACTAACATTTCGCGTTGAGAACCAGCTCCTGGAATGGATTAAGTTTGAATGCGGGGGTCCATGTACCTCCATTACCCCCCCACCACTTTCTTGTGCCCTCCCGTCTGCCTGCCTATAAATACCCTTCCACCTGTCCTTTGTGCTAGTGTGACTTTGTAAATGGTCCAAGTCGGAACGCTTCGTAAGCTCCCCTCTTTATATGTCGGGGTTTTGTGTGCACTGTCTCTCACCACTCCTCTACCACCACTGCCTCACACTTACTGAACAAACTCCAAACAATTATAATTAAGTGTGAAATGTCTGGTTGAGCATGGGGTATTGTTCTCTCGGTTTAAACAACGTGGGACTGGTCCCACGCCTGGGCGGGGCAGGTCACGGACGCACTTGTTCGAATCGTGATATTTTGTTCCCATGGAAATATCGATTTTCTTGTTCTAATGGATATGTTCTATTGGAGCCGTTCGAATAGCGGGCGTAAACTGAACTGTATTTATGATCAGTGGACCCCCGGTTATCGGCCTTAATCCATTCCAGAAGGTCGGGCTAAAAACTGAAAGGCCAAAACCAAAATAATATTTCCATAAATTAATTTAAAACCAATTAATCTGTTTCAGACATCCAAAATATTAACAAAAAAATACATTTTTTAAAGATTAACTATAGTTTTACATACAGAAAACAATGAGTACATTCATTACTTACCTTAAAATATGTGTAGTCTTA
The DNA here is from genome assembly GCA_009830355.1 of Cherax destructor. Lineage (NCBI taxonomy): Eukaryota > Metazoa > Arthropoda > Malacostraca > Decapoda > Parastacidae > Cherax > Cherax destructor. The sequence goes on from WNWK01032246.1 coordinate 22,023, forward strand.
ATGTTGTAAGAGGGAGTGTATTTATT
>WNWK01032247.1:0-22048 GCA_009830355.1 Cherax destructor
TTCCTGCCACCTTTTTCCTTCCTTGCGCTAAAAACCTCTCTTCTGAAGTGGCTTTGGCTACCCAGGTTTTCCTGGAGACCTGGAGAATTCCAAGGGTCCACGCCCCGCGGCCCGGTCTGTGACCAGGCCTCATGTTGGACAAGAGCCTGATCAACTAGGCTGTTACTGCTGGCCGCACGCAGTCCAACGTACGAACCACAGCCTGGCTGGTCAGGGTACCGACTTTAGGTGACTGTCCAGTGCCTGCTTGAAGACAGCCAGGGGTTTGTTGGTAATCCCCTGATGTATGCTGGGAGTTAGTTGAACAATCTTGGGCCCCTGACACTTATTGTGTTGTCCCTCAACGTGCTAGTGGCACCCTGCTCTTCATTGGGGGATGTTACATCGCCTGCCGAGTCTTTGCTTTCGTAGGGAGTGATTTTCGTGTGCAAGTTTGGTACTAATCCCTCGAGAATTTTCCATGTGTATATAATAATGTATCTCTCCCGCCTGCATTCTAGAGAGTACAGGTTTAGGAACTTCAAGCGTTCCCAGTAATTGAGGTGGTTTATCGCAGTTATGCGTGCCGTGAAGGTTCTCTGCACATTTTCAAGGTCAGCAGTTTCACCCGCCTTGAAAGGTGCAGTTAGTGTGCAGCAATATTCCAGCCTAGATAGAACAAGCGATCTGTAAAGTGTCAACATGGGCTTGGCATCCCTGGTTTTGAAGGTTCTCATTATCCATCCTGTCATTTTTCTAGCAGATGCAATTGTTACGGTGTTATAGTATTGATACAATATTATGGTCTTTGAAGGTGAGATCTTCTGACATGATCACCCCAGGTCGTTTACATTAGTTTTTCGCTCTATTGTGTGGTTGAAATTTCTTTGACACTCCGATGTAGTTTTAATTTCCTCACGTTTTCCATATCGGAGTAATCAAAATTTCTCATTATTGAACTTTATATTGTTTTCTGCAGCCCATTTAAAGATTTGGTTGATGTCTGCTTGAGCTTGCAGTGTCTTCAGTGGTGGACACTGTCATGCAGATTCGGGTGTCATCTGTAAAGGAAGACACGGCACTGTGGCTTATATCAATGTATATGTCCGATATGAGGATGAGGAACAAGATGGGAGCGAGTACTGTGCCTTGTGGAACAGAGCTTTTCACCGTAGCCACCTCAGACTTTACTCTGGTGACTACTACTCTTTGTGTTCTACTTGTTTGGAAATTATAGATCCATCTACCAACTTTTCCTGTTATTCCTTTATCACGCATTTTGTGTGCTCTTACACCATGGTCACACTTGTCAAAGGCTTTTGCAAAGTCTGTGTATATAACATCTGCATTCTGTTTGTCTTCTAGAGAATTCAGGACCTTGTCGTAGTGGTCCAGTAGTTGGGACAGACAGGAGCGACCTGCTCTAAACCCATGCTGCCCTGGGTTGTGTAATTGATGGGTATCTAGATGAGTGGCGATCTTGCTTCTTAGAACCCTTTCAAAGATTTTTATGATATGGGACATTAGCACTATTGATCTGTAGTTGTTTGCTATTGCTTTACTGCCGCCTTTGTTGAGTGGGGCTATATCAGTTGTTTTTTAGTAACTGAGGGACGACCCCAGTGTCCATGCTCCCTCTCCATAGGATGTTAAAAGCACGTGATAGGGGCTTCTTGCAGTTCTTGATGAACACTGAGTTCCATGAGTCTGGGCCTGGCGCAGAGTGCATGGGCATGTCATTTATCGCCTTTTCGAAGTCATTTGGCATCAGGATAATATCAGATAGGTTTGTGTCTAAAAAATTCATTTAGGTCGTCGACTCTCAGTCTAGTTAACTGCTCGCTAAAAACCGAGTCATACTGGGACTTTAGTAACTCACTCATTTCCTTGTTGTCATCTGTGTAGAACCCATCCCGTTTAAGTAGGGGCCCAATACTGGATGTTGTTCTCGACTTTGATTTGGCATAAGAAAAGAAATACTTTGGGTTTCTTTCTATTTCATTTATGGCATTTAGTTCTTCCCACGTTTCTTGACTCCTGTAAGATTCCTTTAGCTTTAGTTCGATGTTTGCTATTTCTGACCAGTGTCTCCCTACGTATTGCAGATATATTGGCCTCTTTTTACCTCTCTGTTAATTTTTGCCTGCGCCTGTATAAGGAGCGCCTTTCTCTTTCTAATTTACATCTTCTCCTCCTGGGATTTTGCTGGCGAGATTTGATCTTATGGTTGAGAAAAAGTCATTTATCTTATTAACTGTATCTATAGGCTTTAGTTGAGCTTCATTCGACTTAGTTAAGACAATATCCCTAGTTTTTCAGGCTGTGGGTGCCTAGAATCTGAGAGAGTGTCTTCCATGTCTTTTTTATATCTCCTCTTGTTTCGGTGAATCTATTGGAGTAGTACAATTGCTTAGCCTTTCTTATTTGGTTGGTGAGAACTGATGCATATTGTTTAATATTAACTTTGTTTATTAAGTCCTGTCTATATTGCTTTTCATATTGATGTTTCTTATCACTGGATCTTAGTAAGCTGTTGGTTAGCCATGGGCAACCTAACCGTTTATTTGTAATCTGTTTCATTTTTATGGGACAATGTTATGTAGTCTAAGTAGTTTGTTAAGAAGTATATCTATCCAATCATCGATACCATTAGCCTCGGAGAATTCTGTAGGCCAGTCAATTGTACCTAGCTCTGTTGTGAAGTTACTTATTGAAGACTCATCATAGAGTCTAAAAGAGACCTTGTTTTATTCCAGTGGTTGTTTACTAATGTTTGTTAAGTGGAAGGTGGGATAATGGTCAGTAGTACTGTCTGTAATTATCCCTGATTTAAGGGGGGCTAGTATATTAGTCCATGTATGGTCAATTATGGTTGCACTTGTCTCAGTCAGCCTGGTTGGTTTTGTTATAGTTGGTATAAGTAGTGTGCTGTTCATATTGTTGATGAAGTCATTTACTGGCTGGTCATCTGGTTGGCCAAGGTTAATGTTGAAGTCTCCGGCTAAGAGAAGGTGGTGCTTGTTCATTTGGTTGTTATTGATTTGTGTCTTCAGTTTATCACTAAAATTTGGGATGTTTGTATGAGGCATTCGATAAATAGCACCGATTGTTATAGGAGTCTTAAGTTTTTTTACAGTAAAATTTGCAAAATTATATTCACCATATTCATCATTATAGCAGGTGGTGTTATAACATGATAGTTCATTAGAGTAATAGATGGCAATACCACCCCAACTTGGTACTGTCTACAGTTGTGGATTGCTGTGTATCCTGGTAATGAGTATATATCAATTGAGTCCTGTTTAAGCCAGATTTCAGTGAGAATAATACAGGAGAAGGTTGTCTTTAGGGACTGAAGGAGTGCCAGGAGGTCATCATACATAATGTTTACTTAGGGACCTAATATTGTAATTGAGAACTGTAATATTTCTGGCATTACTTAGGACAGTGCTGGCTTGTGATGCTGTGTAATAGAGGCAGTTACTTTCCATTAAATTTTGATTGGGAGTTAGATTATATAGATGCAGATGCAATTGATACAATGTTATGGTCTTTGAAGGTGATCTCTGACATGATCACTCCCAGGTATTTTACATTAGTTTTTCACTCTATTGTGTGGTTGGAATTTGTTTTATACTCCGATGTCGTTTTAATTTCCTCACGTTTTCCATATCGGAGTAATTGAAATTTCTCATCATTAAACTTCATATTGTTTTCTGCGACCCATTTAAAGATTTGGTTGATGTCTGCTTGGAGTCTTGTGGTTTCTTCAATGGAGGACACTGTCATGCAAATTCGGGTGTCATCTGCAAAGGAAGACACGGCGCTGTGGCTTATATCCCTGTCTATGTCAGATATGACATAGTTCTGAATACTGCTCACAAGGTCATTGTTAAAGGTCTGAACAGAGGAACACTCATAGGAATTATACCAGTATGTCACATGTGCGACAAAGTCAACATGCTGATCAGGGGGAACATTAAAAGAAAAATTTAAAACGTTTCCGTTTGAATATCCCACCAGGAAGGATAGTATTACCAATATCTAGAGAGGTTAGCCTTGGGAATATACTGTTCTCATTTCAGTTTTTGAAGGAAAGTTTTTCAAATTCCTGCAGATTTCGAGCAACATTTTCGCTGTGATACGGGTAGTAGGGTTCAATACGGCAGATACAGGTAGTAGGGTTCAATACGGCAGCGTCTCTGGTGGTCCTCAATACCTGGAGTCTACCTGGAGAGAATTCCAGGGGTCAACGCCCCCGCGGCCCGGTCTGTGACCAGGCCTCCTGTTGGACCAGAGCCTGATCAACCAGGCTGTTACTGCTGGCCGCACGCAGTCCAACGTACGAACCACAGCCTGGCTGGTTCGATTACAATGTTTGGTTTACATATTATAAACCAATACTTACAAAGATTACAATATGTGGTTTACATATTGAGACAATAATTACAAAGATGGCTACTAGCATGCCTAGCATGCCTGGGCATGCTAGGCATTTCAGGCAGACTAATAATAGGTCTTAATCTGTATTACAAATTACAAATGATTAATTAGATTTACAATAGTGAGGTAGTTCAGAACATTTAGATTATGACAATTTATAAAATTATTAATGAGAATGGCTACATCTTGGCATGTTACATAGTTTATATTAAAGATCCTATATTGGACTAGTTTGAGATTTATTAGGCAATAGCTATATTCGGGATATTCTATAGCTATATAGCTATATTCTACAACAAACACAAACACAAAGTAGCAATTTCAGGAACTCCTGCGCCAGGCTTCGTCGAGTGTGGACGTCTTGCTCTCACTTAAGTATCATTGATAAATTTCCACCGTTCTCTCTGGGAAACTTGTCCTCATCTATTTTGCCTGCACTATTTTGGGCACTTTACAGGAGGGGCACCTGGTCATCGGTTTACTTTTAACCATGTGAAAACTTTTTGAGTCGCTCAAGTTCCACAGGGTAAGTGAGCCATAAGGAGCCTTAAACATACCACGGATCGGTCCTCAGAGTTCATGAACCCACACACCCAACCAAACAAACACACTCACAGTTGGCGAAGGTAGTAAGATAGTACATATTAATTGATAGATTTATTCTCCTAGGAAGGTCTAGGTGAGTTTGTACAGTTAGTAACTAATATTAGGATTATTGAGGCAACTTTAGATATTAATAATGTAGCTCTAGCATCCTAACATAGGTAGTTTTAAGGCCTGAATAGGCGAACATTAGATTATGTCAGCTAACGAGAAGTGGCAGCCCCATACTTGACCTAGGCGTTAGATGCTAGGTCATTCTTCTCAGACCAGACTTCAACCAGTGAACAAGTGCTGCGACCAGGGCAGCATTCCCCACGTGACTCCCAACATCTGTCCTGGGGACCCGGAGGAGACATCCCGAAGTACTGTGGATATCTTTCTCCATCCAGACCCATTACAGTAAGACTAGACTTTCTTTCTCTCAGTATCTGGCCAGTTTTCTGTGGGAAACGTTAGTGAGTTTATCTGTGGGTCTGAAGTAGACGGACGCTAATATATTGGTATGTACCAGCATCATCTCTTAAGTTTAAGTCTGGAAGCTAGTGTCCCTTACTGCTTAGATATTGCTTAGGATAACCCCCTTTGAGTTTGGAATTTCTGAGTTTAGGGCAAGACACTAATACCACTTGAATTCTTGTAGATTAAGGGTCCTTCCCTGCACTTGGTGTTTGGAGGGGGTTATAGCTTAGGGAGTTTGGAAGACTACCTGGAGTCTACCTGGAGAGAATTGCAGGGGTCAACGCCCCCACGGCCCGGTCTGTGACCAGGCCTCCTGTTGGACCAGGGCCTGATCAACCAGGCTGTTACTGCTGGCTGCACGCAGTCCAACGTACGAACCACAGCCCGGCTGATCAGGTACCGACTTGAGGTGACTATCCAGTGCCTGCTTGAAGACAGGCAGGGGTTTGTTGATAATCCCCCTGATGTATGCTGGGAGGCAGTTGAACAATCTTGGGCCCCTGACACTTATTGTGTTGTCCCTCAACGTGCTAGTGGCACCCCTGCCCTTCATTGGGGGGATGTTACATCGCCTGCCGAGTCTTTTGCTTTCGTAGGGAGTGATTTTTGTGTGCAAGTTTGGTACTAAGCCCTCGAGAATTTTCCATGTGTATATAATAATGTATCTCTCCCGCCTGCGTTCTAGAGAGTACAGGTTTAGGAACTTCAAGCGTTCCCAGTAGTTGAGGTGGTTTATCACACTTATGCGTGCGGTGAAGGTTCTCTGCACATTTTCAAGGTCAGCAATTTCACCCACCTTGAAAGGTGCAGTTAGTGTGCAGCAATATTCCAGCCTAGATAGAACAAGCGATCTGTAAAGTGTCAACATGGGCTTGGCATTCCTGGTTTTGAAGGTTCTCATTATCCATCCTGTCATTTTTTGAGCAGATGCAATTGCTACTTTGTTATGGTCCTTGAAGGTGAGATCCTCTTACATGATCACTCCCAGGTCTTTGACATTAGTTTTTCGCTCTACTGTGTGGTTGGAATTAGTTTTGTACTCCGATGAGATTTTAATTTCTTCACGTTTTCCGTATCTGAGTAATTGAAATTTCTCATCATTGAACTTCATATTGTTTTCTGCAGCCTTTTTAAAGATTTGGTTTATGTCTGCTTGGAGTCTTGCAGTGTCTTCAACGGTGGACACTATCATATTCTACACCATCAAGTAAGTTAAACCCTTTTTCAGTAGTGCATGTAGGTGAGGAATTCTTTCGACTGCAGTCAGCTAGAAATTATGTCCATAAGCCATTTGTAAGTCTGAGAGAGCTTCTCAGAGTCTCGGTGTCAACAGTGCTTGCCAGAGGGCAGCTTACAAGGAGGCAGTCCAATACAAAATTTCTATATGGTCCTTCTAACCAAGATGTGGAATAGCTAGTTTAGCAGACATATTAGTCTTAATTAGCTAGGTTACAGTTAATGTACCAGGCATTATCGAAGTTAGGTTAAGTTAGCACACTTAGGCCCAAAGACTTACACAGGCTAGGTTAAGCTAACTACTCAGAAGTTTATTATTTACAGTGATTACAAGTAAGCCAGGGTAGGAAACTTGTATATTTAATTACTTACAGTGAATTGCAAGGTAGCTACAGGTAGGTTAATCCTCTGCAATATTAACAGTTATAACAGCTAGCTCAGATTTAACCTAGTTATCACTTACCTTGAATTGCAAAGCTAGATTTAGGCTATAGTTGCACACTAATTTCAACAGTTACTGCATCCTAGCAGGATAGCATAGCATAGCAACTAACTACACAATTAAACAAGCTGAACACAACATTATTTATTTACTGTTATAAGTTGAATTACTGATTTTTTTTGTGTTAACCAAGTGAATTTAATTTGCAAAGACTACATATTTTACTGTGTGAATTTTATTGTATTTAACTCATTTAATTTGTGATTTGCACCAGAGGCTAGTTTAAGTCCTGTAACTATTTACTGATGTGTACAGGAAATTGCTAGGTTAAGCTTTCATAACAACAATATACATTTCAGTTGGGTTTGAGGGCTAACAGTGTACATTTAATTGAGTCAAGTCAATATATGTAAAGAAAGTCATTAAGCTTGTTGAGGAGCTTTGCGACTCACTTATTCTCACCTAATACCGTGTCGTGCTGTGGGGTGGGCTAACTAAAATACAAATTAGTGACACAGTCTTAACTAAACCACAACAATGACGAATGAGACTCAGAAAGAAAGTGCCCTATCTCTAAGTCAGCTAAAGTGGTCTATGAGTGTAGAAACTTGTTTTGGGACTGCCTCCTTGTAAGCTGCACTTAGAGCAAGCACTGTTGACACCGACACTCTGAGACACTTCTCTCAGACTTACAAGTGGCTATGGGACAAATTTCTAGCTAACTGCAGCCGAAAGAATTCCCCCCTGCATGCATGAATATAAGAAGGTTTAACTTACTTGATGGAGTAGAAATGTCTCCTACACTTCCAAATCTTCCTAAGCTATAACCCCTCCAACCACCACGTGCGTGGGAAGATTCTTTATCTGCAAATTGAGTGGTATTAGTGTCTTGTATTAACTTAGAATCCCCAGCCCTAGGGTATATCCTCCAAGCTATATCTGAACAGTAAGAGACACTAGCTTTCAGACTTGAACTTAAGAGATGACGCTGGTACATACCAATACAAAAGCGTCCGCCTGCTTAAGACCCACAGATAACTCACTAACGTTTCCCCCAGAAAACTGGCCAGATACTGAGAGAAAGAAAGTCTAGTCTTACTGCAATATGTCTGGATGGAGAGAGATATCCGCGGTACTTCGGGATCTCTCCTCCGGGGCCCCAGGACAGATGTTGAGTCACATGGGGGGTGCTGCTTGTTCACAGCACGTGTTGTCTGGATGATGTAAAGTCTGGTAAGAACGCAGGTCAAGCGTTGTGAGCTCCACACTGCCTAGATTCAAGTGTGGGCTGCCAATTCTCGTTAGCTAACCTATCCCAAGGTTCGTCTATTTGGGCTTGTATCTACCTATATTAAGGTGCTAAAACTACATTATTAATATCTAACGTTGCCTCAATAATCCTACTATTAGTTTCTAACTGTACAAACTTGCCTAGGTGTTCCTAGGAGAATAAATCTATCAATTAAAATGTACACAATTGTTACCTTCGTCAACTCGAATGTGTGTATGTTTTGGTTGGGTGTGTGGGTTCCTGAACTCCGAGGGCCGATCCGTGGTATGTTTAAGGCTCCTTACGGCTCACTTACCCTGTGGAACTTGAGTGACCCAAAAGGTTGCCATATCCTCCCCCCGACGAAGGTAGCAGTTAGTCTATATCAAATCCGCCTCCCGCAAGCCCCCTCAGTGAGCTCTGGACTCGAGAGCCGTTCGACGGGTCGTCTGGACACTCTGGTTGGGTAGACTTTGGTCTAACTTCTCATGTCCAGGCCTCACCGTGTGGACCTCGAGAGGCAACAGCTTGTTGATGGGTCTTATGGTCTCAGCACCATTTACTCTCACCTTCACAATCCTCAGCTGTCCAGCCTTATCTGGGTGTGTTGATACCACCAAGCCAAGAGGCCAGTATGCCCTGGGTGCCTCAGCTTTAACTAGCACCAGGTCCCCTTGGCTCACCGTCACCTTGTTTCCCTCAGGGTCGGCCCCATAAAAATGTTCTCGCAGAGCTGTCAAATAATCCTTACGCCACACCTGGTTCCATTTGTCTAGAACCTTCACTAACTTATTGTGACTCTTGTGTAGTTCCTCATTGATGGGAGGTCCTTCAGGCCCACAATAGTCCTGCTCCCTAGAAGACTGGCTCAAGATTGCAGGGAAGGGCTCGATCCTCCTCCCAAATAACATGTGATTGGGGGTGAGAGCTTCCTGCTCGTCAATACCATTTTGCACATAGGTTAGGGGTCTATTATTGACTCTCGCTTCTATCTCGGCCAAAATCGTTCGCAACTCATCAGTGGTCACCCTCTTGCTGTGTAAGACCTTGCGGAGACACCTTTTAACCGTACCCACCATACGTTCGTAGAAGCCCCCTTGCCAGGGTGCTCTGGGAACTATGAACTTCCACTCACACTCTATCTTCTTCAGGTATTCTCGTACCTCTCCGTTGTCCAAAAGATTCTTAAAGACTTTGCTGGCCGCTTTGAAGCTTGTGCCATTGTCTGATATAATCAATCGTGGACAAGAGAACCGAGCTGTAAATCTCCTGAACAACTTCACGAAAGTCTCGGTAGACATATCTTCCGCCAGCTCCAAATGTACGGCTCGGGTAGTTGCACAAGTAAACAGACAGATATATACCTTCTGTGGGTCTACCCTCTCCCCTCCCGGGTTTGTCAGTATGATAGCCCCTGTGTAATCTATCCCCACAGTCTCAAAGGGTCTGTCACTCTGCACCCGTTCCTGAGGCAGTGGTGGTGGTCCCGGGTAGGATAGAGTCCTCCCATCATACCGCCGACAGACCGTGCACTTCCTTATCACCCTTTTGACTGCGGCTCGGCCCTTCAGCACCCAGTAATTCTGACGAAGGCAGGTGAGTGTATCTCCAAACCCTCCATGCATGGTTCTCTGATGAGCATCAAGTATCACCAACTCTGACAACCACCCATCGTTTCCCAGTAACACGGGATGTTTGTTCCCATAACTGAGCTCAGCGTTGTGTAGTCTTCCCCTGCATCTTATCAGACCAGCATGATCCAAGAACAATCCCAATGAGTGGACCAGTTTACCGCTCCCTGAGTCGCAGTCGGGTGCAAGACCTGATGCCGTGTCTGGCTGCCCGGCAGCTAGTACCTCCAGAACTCCTGGAAACCTCTCCTTCTGGTACTGCTGTATCCAGTACTCTCTGGGACCTACAAGCGACAACTGTCGGCCTCTATTTACCTTGTCAGTCAGCTTTCTCACAAATCGAAACACCATTTCGGTGACTCCCATTAGCTTCCTCCACGAGGAGTAACGTTTGGGGTCTAGTAGGTCAGTGCCTGACTCCCCCACGAAATGCACTATGCTGCTGGTTGTCTCACCGAATTTCTGCTCTGGCCAGCGCTCTTTCGCTGGTAACCAGTCTGGGCCTTTAAACCAAATCTCGCTTTTACTCAGTTTTTTGTGTGTCACCCCTCTGCTAATCAGGTCAGCCGGATTTTGATCGGTAGGTACATGTAAAATAGTGGATGCTGTCTGTAGCTCCCGTATCTCCTTCACCCGATTCCTGACATAGGGGAGTTTGGACCTGTCGTTCTGTACCCACTGTAAGGCTACCTCCGAGTCTGTCCATATATATGTGTGGATCACCTTCAGGTTACTTAACACTTCCTTTACGTACTTTCCCAGTCTTGCTCCCAGCAGCATCGCTGTGAGCTCTAGCTTTGGTATTGAACACTCTTTTAGGGGTGTTACCCGTGCCCGGCTGGTGGCCAGATTAACCTGACTCCCAGCCACCAAGTATGCTACGGCCCCATATGCCCGGGAAGAGGCATCACAGAAGACATGCAGGTCATAATCTTGTCCGGTACACCCGAGGGACCTAGGAAATGCGAAATCGTGTAGCTCTGCTAAATCTTTGCTGACTAGATCCCACTCCTGACAGATGGTTTCTGGCAGTGTGTCGTCCCAACCCAGGTTCAGCTCCCAGGTCTGCTGTACTAGCATTCTCCCACGAATAGTAATGGGTGTCAACAGACCCAGTGGGTCAAAGGCAGTCTGGACTTTACTTAACAGGGACCTTCTGGTCAGCTTCCCGTCCCCGTCGGGTTTCCTTTTCACCCTAAGTCTGTCTTCCCCAATTTCCCATTCCAGCCCCAATACTGAGGTTACCTCAGGCACCGTATAACCCATGTAATCATGTTCTACCCTGTCTCGCAATGCAGGATTGTTCGTTACCCATTCCCTCAGTGGCATGTTAGCCGAGAGCATCTCCCCGTTGGACTCCTGGTAGATGTCCATCAACTCCCCCTCATCAGAAGTGGTGCCTTGCATATTGTCCACATAAAATAAAGTCTTCAATAGTTCTTTGAGAGGGCTGTTACAATTTGCCAGGTGATAATCTATAGTAGCCTGCAGTAAGAACGGTGAGCTCGTGGCACCAAACAACACTGCCTTAAATCTGTAAGTTTCGTACCCCTGCTCAGGTACCTCGCTGTTCGCCACCCACAAGAACCTAGTGTAGTCCCTGTCTTGCTGTTGCAACCCAATTCGTAGGAAGGCTTTACTAATATCCGCTGCATAAGCATATTGTTCTGTCCTAAACTTTAACAACACGTCGGCTAATTTCTGAGTCAGAGATGGCCCTGTGAACAGACAGTCGTTCAATGAGGGCTCTCGGGGACTCGCCTGTGAGTGGTTACTGACTCCTTGGTAACGGCCATGTGCGGGAGATAGTGGGTATTTTCTCCTGGAGTGGCATGTGGTACCTTCTCTATGAACCCCAGGGACAACTGTTCTTTAATAATGTCGTCGTACTTCCCTACCAGACCCTTCTTGGTCAGGCTGTTCACCAGGGAATTCAACTGACCCCGTGCCTTCTTAAAGTTATTGGGTAACGTAGGGTGCACTGGTTTCCAAGGTAGTCTCACCCAGTACTGGCCGTCCTTGAACTGGACATGGCTCAAATAATCTTGATAAGTTTCTTCATGTTTGGGGGGTGGTTGATCACCCTTGATCCCTACTACATCCAGGTCCCACAGTTTATGGACTGGTTCACTGTCGACTATGCTGACTTGGGTTTCCAATAGACCCTCATGTAGTCCGATCCGCATCACTAGCACGGCCTCGGTTGCTGTGGTGCCAGAGCTCCCCTACCCAGGCGTTGCAGGGAAATGGGCCGGTACCCTGCCTTCTACGATATACCCTGCGGGAGTCCTGTACAGGCCGATACCTTCTTTGATGACCTTTCTTGTGGACACGAATTCGTCTACGTAATCCCCTCCTACCAAAATTCCTATGTCGCTGACGTTGTCTGTGGTAATTTCCGGTTCCGCTAACTTCACACCCAACTCCCTCAAACGTTTGACTGCCGCGGCTAGACCCTTGGTGGTAATGATATCGGGCAGCCTCTTCACTATCAAGGCTGAGATATTCCTGCGATGCCCGCCCAATCTAACTGCTACATCTACAACAGGATAAGATCTGTGCGGAACTGTCCCACCGAACCCTTCCACTTTCATGTCAGCCTTACCCTCAGACTTCAATTCAACTTAGCCGCTAGAGTCTCCGTTATGAAGGATTCTTGAGCCCCAGTGTCAAAAAACAGACGGGTCGTTTCAGACCTTTTCCCATTTACGACCACCGCCATCACCGTCGGCAGGGCCACCGAACCTTGAAACCGTTCACCTGAACTAGACCCCTGTGTCGTTCTCACCACACTCACCACTACCTCGGACTCGTCTCGGCTCTCCGCCCTCTCTTGGGGTTTGATCCCCTTAGCCTGGGCTGCTCTGGTATCCTTAGGGCACAACGCACTGTATTGTTTACCCTTCCAACAACTTCGACACTCACCGAGCTGGGTGTTACAGTCCCGGGCAAAGTGTTCTCCACAACACTTGAAACAGAGTTTCAACTCCCCTAGTCGCTGACGTCTTTGGTCATAGGTGGTGAAGCTCGAACACCCTGAACTGTTATGTTCTCCTTCGCAGAACACACACGGTCTTGTGCTGGTCGTCTTAGTGGTTTCCCCCTTGGCCCCTTTGGTTGAGGACTTGTCTCGGACATAATACGTGCCGACCCTAACGGGGGGTGCTTTAGTTCTATCTCTCAAGGGTCCGGAGTGGTCAAACGATTTCACCCTGGTGGGTGGTTTCTCCCCCTGACCTATACTCAGGTGAATCATGATATCGCCCAACCCCTCAACGATCTGTTGCACTGTGAACCGGTTAGTCCTATACTTCAAATGTAACTCATGTACTGTAGTGCTAGCTAGTTTCCTCTGAATCGTCTGACTGACCATCCATTCTGCGCTACCCCAATCATATAGATCTTTGAGACTATTTGTCAAACTCATAACTTCGATTCGGAACTTCTCTAAGCTCTGACGGTCATGACGGCAAACCTCAAGATCGGACAATTGATAAAATATAGCTATCATTATCTCCTCTGTGTTGCCATATGCATTCTTTAGTTGATCCTTGGCATGTTGATAATTAATATCAGTGGTGTGGGGAATTAAGAGATTACCTGTCTGGGCTTCACCGCCACTTACAACAAAATAATCTCCCGGGGAGTGGACCGACTAGTATAATTTTACGCGGTTACCCCGTTGAGGCGTGTGAGAAAACTTGACCCACTCTTGGTCACATCCAAGGGGTCCCTTCGATATTCTCACTCTAAATCCACATCTATCCATGACCAGTTTATTACGAATGAGTAACACCAATAGTTATGGTATTGTTAAATTTTGTGGACTGTATGGGTTAATATCTGACTGATTGGGGAGGAGGTAAGAGTACGACTTGTTAATATCACTCACCCTTTATCCGTGCCATTGCTGTTCACTTGAAGATCCCGTCATTATCATTCCCACCGTAGACCCACATTATCCCAACATACCTACTGGCCAGACGGTTGCTAAGACAATAAGAGTACTTACAGGGGGAAGAAACAGCATTCTTGTCGCTATTCTTCGACGGTCTCGTGGTCCTGCTCGGTAGATTATTCTTCCGGCAAGACGATGATGTTGGTGGTTGTCCCGATGAGTCAAGAGAAGATTGATTCCTTGAACTCTCATACGCCCACGAGACCGGGTGTTATTTAACGTGGTTGGTCGGGGTAGCGATTCATATCCTCTCACTATACCCCTCTATTACAGTTTATACGTAACACTTTAAACACTATTCACCCGTCGGTTTAATGTCCCACTAATTTACCCTCCTTAGAAGTTAATCCATTAATAATTGTGTACGATGAACACTGATCGAACCGACGCACATTTCCACCATCAACAAATCGTAACAAATCCAACAGTCAGACGGACGCTACACATGTAACCCCCCTGGAAGCTGGAGATGAGTCAGATGCACAGGACCCACCCACAATGAATGATGAGGTAGTCATGTCACAGGCACCAACAAAGAGCACTGATTTAACCAAAGTACATGTTAAGGTTATAGGTGTTACAGAAAGAACTAAGTCAGGTGAGCCCTCCTCTGGAGAGGCATTTGATTCGCCTAACCTTCCTCAAATTATAACAAACTTGCAGGAAAAAATTGAGCATCTTGAACAGATGCTGACAAGCTTAATAAATATATGTAGTCAAGATGATGCTCCTGAGTGTGTTGATGATGTCAAAAGTGCATCAACAATCTCGGTCCAATTTCAAGCTATTTGTGAGAAAGAAGCCAATGACTCTTGGCTTCAAAGTTGCCTTGGAACTTGCTGCCAATTTGCCGGAAAATGCTTAGAAATAAAGGTTCTGAAGATAAGCATGTACAAACTATGCTATTTGCTCTTAAGTGTCTGCACACTGTAGGCAAAGCATAATACATGTAGTCTTACCATCTTATGAACAAGAGATTGCAACAACTCACTACAATGGATAGATTACAAATTTTTTCATGGAACATTGCTTCTATTAGGAAGCGGTTGCCTGACTTACATCATATTAGTGCAACCAAGAATATTGATGTCATCTGTTTGCAGGAATGTAGACTGAAAGAAGGAGTACCTCCACCAAAGTTGTCTGGATATGCAGCTTATAACTTAAGGTCAACCAACTGTTGTGTGATGTATGTCAGAAAGAACTTGCCACATTCACTCCTCACCCTGCAGAGTCGAGTAAACATGCAGTATCATGGTGTCAGAGTATACGCAGGCGACTTTTCCATAAACATCTTTAACCTTTATGCCCCAGCAAACCAGCTACGACCTGATGCTTTACCAGATCGCATCAATAGTGAACCTACCTCATACTTGGAGATTTTAATGCCAGACATAAGAATATTGGTGGGTCTATAACAAACACCAATGGAACTAAACTAGTCAAATTTCTAAATGAGCATGATAATGTTCGTATTGTAGGCACTATTGAGCCCACTCACATATATGGAGGCATACTAGATCTGTGCCTTGGATTTAATACATCATATACGATGCATGACTCTGTTATAGTTGATGATCTTCTATCTGATCACTTCCCAAGACTCACAACTGTCAATCTTGATCATATCTCAAGCAACCAAGGAGCTAAATACAGAAGGAGGAAACTTATTCTCAACCCAGAACAGAGAAAACTTTATTAACCACTTGGATCAATGGTATAAAGATTATGAGCCCACTGGCACACAAAAATTCAATGATGATCTAGTTACAGCTATTGAGACTGTACTCACAGATCAAGTGGGCAGGAAAAGACAACATAAACCTTCCACTAGAAATGACAATAAAAACCAATGTAAATTTTATAATGACCCACAGCTACGCAATCTAACACATGCAGCTAGGAGGATTGGTAAAGCATACCGTGAGTATAGAACCCCAGACCTTCTCAGAACATTCCAAGCTGCACTAACAAATGCAAGAAATAGAAAGCAAGAACTTAGGCAACAGGAATGGGAACAATTCGTTAATGGATTAAATAGGTCTACCCCTTTAAGTCTGGCATGGAAAGGTATAAATAAAATACCCAGGAAAAAGACTGGCAATGTTGCTCATCCCTTTCCACTTGAAAAAGCAAATGACCTCATAAATGACTGGTCCAAAATCTCCAGGCATGAAAACCTGCCATCTCATATTAGAGAAAACTTAGAGAGTGCTTCTGAAGAAATGTTTGAACTGATTAATTTTATGAGCCAAAATATTGATGAGAGTGATTGCCTCTTCACAGAGTATGAATTAGATAACGCATTAACCAAAGGTCGATCAACTACTCCTGGAGAGGATGGTATAACCTATGATATTCTCAGAACTTTATGGCACGTGCCTAATAATCCTTTGTTGGCACTGTATAATACCAGTTACATTGAGGAGTTCTTCCTACTTCCTGGACCAATAGTCTCATTGTGCCTATCCCTAAGCCCCAACAGCCTGATACATTTAGACCGATCTCCTTAACTAGCTGTCTTTGTAAAATTTTTGAAAGAATGATACTTAACAGACTGTACTATAGAATCAGACACCAACTCTCCCCTCCCTCTATGGGTTCATGAAAGGTAAGAGTGTGCAGAATTGTATCTCCACCTTTCTCACCTCACACACCTCTACTAGTTTTACCACATTTCTTGATCTAAAATCTGCATTTGATATCGCGAACAGAACTGTTATACTACATGAACTAGCCAAAATGAATATTGGTGGTAGCCTACTCTGCTGGATAATAGGATACCTGTCAAACAGAGTATCCTCTGTCCTCTATCAAGGCTTTAGAAGCGAGTCTAAAGAAATGTCCCTAGGTACACCACAGGAGGAGTTCTCAGTCCCATGCTATTTAATATTCTGATTAATGCCCTCCTAAATGCTCTACCTGCCTCACCTAAACATATAGCTATAAGCTATGCTGATGACATCATGATCCATACAACAGGGCATAAAAAGATGAGTTCCGTTCTTAATGAAGTTCAAGCAATTTGTAATCGACTAGGCCTCATAATATCTCCTCTAAAACAAAGATATTAACAAGCAAAACGACATCCCCACCCATCTATTTGCAGTGAAAACATTAGCTACGTTAAAACTTACAGATATCTTGGTGTAGATGTACCTTTTACCAAATCTACTATACCACAACTAAATAAAAAAAATGCAAAGATAGACTAAATGCTCTTAAAGCCGTTGCTGGATACATCCTCCTCCTACTTCACACTACGAATTCGCTGCATTATCTGCTGACTCAAACATTGGATCTCAGACATGACATCTCCACTGATTCCAGCTTTCCATGTTGCAACATTCACCCATGTTTCACACCCATATAAGAGTGTTGGTATAACTATACATACTCTCACATTCCCCACTTGTTTCACGGACAAAGTTCTTTGTCTCCACAGACTCCTAAGTCCACCACTTACCCTTTTACCCTCATCAATTCTATGATTCCCCTCATCCTTCATAGACCCATCTGCTGACATGTCCACTCCTAAATATCTGAATATATTCACCTCCTCCATACTCTCTCCTCCAATCTGATATCCAATCTTTCATCACCTAATCTTTTTGTTATCCTCATCACATTACCTTTTCCTATATTCACTTTCAATTTCCTTCTTTACATACCCTACCAAACTCATCCACCAACCTCTGCAACTTCTCTTCAGAATCTCCCCAAGAGCACAGTGTCATCAGCAAAAAGCAGCTGTGACAACTCCTACTTTGTGTTATATTCTTATCTTTTAACCCCACACCTCTTGCCAACACCCGCACATTCACTTCTCTTACATTCATGCAGGAGTGTAGCATTCTTGCAGGGAGTGTAGCATTCATGCAGGGAGGGGCAGGCATGCAAGGAGTGTAGCATTCAGCAGGAGTGGCAGGCATGCAGGGAGTGTAGCATTCATGCAGGAGTGTGGCATTAAAAGAAAAAGGCCAGTAACCCCAGAAAAGAACTTGCCACCTGTAGTGTTAATGGAAGGATCTCCTTCCAAACACCAGTATACTATACCCATCCTTTCCCTCCTCCCGTCCTCCACACATCAACAACCCTTCAATGTAAATGTAAGTGACATGTTATTGTACTATATTTACATGTAATTTTCTTTAATCTTCATTAAATTGTGTATTATTTAATGTCAAAGTTCTAAAAATATTTTATTTTACTACTTTTGAAGTCTGGAACGGATTAATTTTATTTCCACTACTTTGGAAGTCTGAATGGATTAATTTTATTTCCATTATTTCTTATGGGGAAAATTGATTTGGTTAACAATTGATTCGGTTACAGATACGCCCCTCTGGACGGATTAATATCGTTAACCGAGGTATGACTGTATGTTGATGGTAATATGGCTCTGGGCCACTTTAAATATTGTATATCTATACCTACCCGCTACCTACACGTGACTTCCTACAAATATATACTACAGGAGTCTCCACATTTGCGAGGGTTAGGGATCAAGAACCTCGCAAATCCTGGTAAATTCGCAAATGTTTGGTGTGTAAATATGATGTAGGGAAATATAATAATACTGTACTGTAGGGTTCACGTAATGTTTTGATGCACAAATTTATTGTAGGAAAATATAATAATAACATTTACTTAGCCTACCAATACTGCTTCCTTAACCTATTGAACCACGAACAATCATAAAACACATGAAAACATCGTAAAATATTGTATATACATGCTATGGTTTAATAACAAATAATAAACAACAAAACACTCACCACTGTAAGGTTAGGCAGACGAACTCTGACGACTTGTGATGATGATGACAATGACGATGATGATGGTGATGATAGTTAGCTACAGTTACTGATGACAGTTGAATGGAGATGATTATTTGGAGTATGTAACTGCATGGCATGATGCCTAGTGTGTGGATTCTAACTCTTCACTGTCGACATCGCTATCAGGAGTTAGCAACAGAGTCAGATTCTGCCATGGGTTGAGGTTCAGGTGTGGCAGTAGGGATAGTGGCAGGCTTCCTTGTGAAGAACATTGTGATGGGCAACAGAGACCTTTGCTCTTTTCAAAGCTCCCAACATCGATGGGTCTATGTTGTATACTAAATTGTTTGAGCTGTGCTGTCATTCTCATCGTTTGCCCCTAGTTTTTCAAGGGTGAAGGCTTGAGGCTGGAGTGGCCTCAGCAACACTCTCCCTCTTCTTCATCCTTACTTCTGCCTGCACAATCTCCAACAATTCATCATTTAGGCCTCAGTGCATGTTCTTCAAACAATTCTCTCACCTCTCCCTTGCATGTCCTTGAACCCTTTACCACCAAATACCTTTGTTAACTCCACAGTATTCTTCATGGCTTTGTTAACCTTGCCCTGAGTGACGAAATCCAACAAAATCACACACACATCAAGCCACAAAGTCCTCCAACACCCTTCACTGTTCGAGGGTGCAAATCCTGACACACTCATGCATTATTGAGAGGCAGTCAGAGATGGTGAATTTCTTCCAGTATTGAGTGACACTCATATCTGATCGGCATCCAACACAGCATGGAGCTTTGCATTGACTGTTGTGTAGGCTTTAAATGTAGCTAATACACCCTGATCAAGAGGTTGTATCAGGGAGGCCGTGGCCAGGCATGAACACACCCTCAACATCGCCACACATTCCCTCCAGTGATGGTGGGTGACCTGGAAGCATTACTTATGAAGCAGAGGATTTTGTTTGGAGGCCCTTTTCTCTTTAGAAACACCCGTATCTCCGTCAGAAGCAGTGGTGAAACCAACCATACAGATGACGCAGGTCCATGCTTTAGGATTGTGCATCCAGAATACTGAAAGGAAATTCTGTTGCATCCCTTCAGTGCTCAGTTGGAAGCTTTATAAATAAAGCTTGGCTTTACTCATGTGCCCAGCAGCGTTAGCATTAAAGCATTAATGTGCATCAGTCTTCGCAGCCTTGAACCCTGGCGCACTCTTCTCCTCCTTGGTGATGAAGGTCCTGGCATCTTCCTCCAATACAGGGCTGTTTCATCCATATTCCACACCTGCTCAGGCCTGTATCCCTTCTCACGATGATTTTTTCAAAGTGCCAGGAATGCAGCTGCCGAAACGTGATCTGCCAAACCTGATTCTCCACTCATCTTCAGGTTGTGCAGGGAGAACCGTGATCTTAAATTTCTATCAAACCATCCTTACTTGCTAGGAAGTCAGGATGGGTGATGGTGGTAGGACATCTCGTTCTGCAATGGTGCTAGCCTCATCACTAGCCAACATATCATACAAAGTCTTTCCCTTTGCACGGACCCATTTATCTATGGGATTTTCTTTTCTATTTTGGTCTGAATCCACATCACACTGTTTCTACTTGTGACACTTGCTTGGCTTAGTGGAGGAGCAGTAGATGCTAGTGCTAAATTTTTATCTTTGCCTTCTTTTTCTTGATAGAGCACACTGTGCTTTCATTTACATTAAATAATTTTCCAATGGCAGAATTACTCAAATAACTTGCCCTACAATTTGTCTAGCAATTTCACCTTCTCCTCCAGATTCATGACTTTCTTTGAGCGCTCATCAATAGCAGTTTTTGCTCGCTTGGGGGCCATACTTGCACCACCACACAAACACACACGTGTATACGTGTAGGACACAACCAGTAACTGGACACGACTGGACACAAACAGTAACTGGACACGACTGACACAAACAGTAACTGGACACTCACTGGACACAAACAGTAACGGGACAAGACCAGTGGCGGACTGACGAGCTGCCGGTTGAGGGGGTAAGAGGGAGGGTAGTAGGATGCAGCAGGAAGTGTTTTCCTGTGGTTTCTTTTCCCACATTTGTTTGGTAAATATGATTTGGGATTTTCTTTTTTGGGTCACCCTGCTCGTGAGACGGCTGATTTGTTTGGAAAAAAAAAAAATTCAGTATCTACGAATGTTCAAAGCTTGCAAAATTGAACTCATAAAGTGGAGGGCTAGCTGTACCTAAATTTCTCATCCTATATTAAAACAACACATATTTTAAGGCAAGTAATGAATATATCATGTGTATTTTCTCACTCTGGGCCGCTTTTTAAATATTGTATACTACGTTGGGAAGGGAGCCAGGGCTACCTACACCTGACTTCCTACAAATAAATACTACTCACCTCTCGCCCTACATAACACCCCCGAGTAACGAGCACCCCAGAAATCGTACAATTATGTAAGTATAATATTGTAAGTGCTTTTTGTGTAAGTGTATTTTTTGGTGGTCTAAAATGGACTAACCTACTTGACATTATTTCTTAAGGAGTAAATTCACTGCAATGGCACTTGAGCAGGCTTCTGGAATGTGAATTTTGCTCTACTCGGGGTCCACTGTATACAAATATTTTAAGGTAAGTAATGAATGTACTATGTATGTATTTTACTTTCATTGTTTTTTAATGCCTAGTTCTACTGTTAGCCTTAATATGTTAGTGTAAACTTGTTATCAGGCATTTGTGTGCATTTATATGTGGAACAAATGGCGTTCTGCTTTCCGGCGGAGCAAAACCGTCCGCGGTAGCCTGAACCCAACCTAACATACCGGAGCGAGAGATATGGGAGGAAGTCCAAAATCAACATTTGTAGCCCCTGACTACAACATCTACCATGTTATCAGAAACACTGCTGGAACAAGTGTAGAAGTTCCCAAGAGAGAACCGACAAGCATCTTCACCAGGTGCCAGATCAACCAGGCTGTGATGGATATGTGGGCAGTGGGACTCCAGCAGCAACAGCCTGGTTGACCAGGTTAGCATCAGACAAGCCCGGCCCATGGCCGGGCTTTGAGAGTAGTAAGACTTTTGAAACTCATCAAGGGATTTACTGTAATTGGTTTCTGCAATAAGACAGCAGTAAA
This sequence comes from Cherax destructor, assembly GCA_009830355.1. Classification (NCBI taxonomy): domain Eukaryota; kingdom Metazoa; phylum Arthropoda; class Malacostraca; order Decapoda; family Parastacidae; genus Cherax; species Cherax destructor. The sequence goes on from WNWK01032247.1 coordinate 21,928, forward strand.
CTAACCTGGGTAAACTAGGATGGTTTGCCCCACTTCAATGAGAATCGCCGAGGACCACTGCCCTGAGAGCAGCAAAGCCCTCAAGGCACACTGGAGGTGCCTGTGACAAACTGCAATAATC
>WNWK01032248.1:2500-22047 GCA_009830355.1 Cherax destructor
AGAAAAGCGACCGAAACTCGAGTCGGCCGATACTCAGACCGGCCGATAGTCGGGGGTCCACTGTAATTTGAAACATTATGAGGCAGCTCAGAAGGAAGCCACTAATTATGCAAATGCATTTTAGTCAAATTAATGATAAGACTTACATACTACTTGTATCTAGACCTAGTATATAACTTTAAGTCTGTACAGTTTGGTCAATTCATTATAATCATAAGTTACAAATAGTACTAATTTATAGTATTAAAATACTTTTAAACACATCTGCTATCCTACCATTGTACATAGTGTTAGAAATGGAAACCAAAAATAATGAGGAATCATAATTTGGGGAAAATAGGAAACCATGAATTCTTCTGTTATGTTCATTTACACTGATGTTTCCGATGAGCGACTTTTTTTTTTCTCCAACTTCAACACGCCATAAAATTGGAAGGTTTCCTTTTATTTCAGTTTTATCTATTTGTTCTTCTCTCTATCATAGAAAAATGGATTATTCCATTCAGTAAGAAAATTATTTTCATAATTTTGCCACACACACAATGGAATTTTTATATCATGGCCACCCACAGTTAAAAAGTTTAATTGGTTCATTATACAAAACACCCATGCTTACTACAGTATGTATTATATACAGTAGTCTCCCACATAACACAGTAATAATGTTCCTGAAAAAGTGCATTTCACATGAAATCTGTGTTAAGTGAACTGAAAAACACGGAAAATGTGAGTGTTAATGGTCTGTAAGTATGACATCTGTTGCTACATTCTCAGGACATAAAAATAAGCCAACCAAGGTTACCTGAAACAATTTTTCTCACTTTGAAGTTTTGGTCTGAGCTACTTGTTGCTGTGAAAGTGTGTAAAAAAGGGTTACTGGGCAATACAGTGGACCCCCGGTGTTCGTCCTGCTCAAAACAGGCCCTTTTATGTAAGTTTATTTTTTTAAATGCTTTTATAAGTGTAGTTTTGGGGGTCTAAAAGGACTAGTCTATGTTACATTATTTCTTAAGGGAATAAATTCGGTTGGTAATGGCACTTGAACAGCATTCTGTTACGAAAAATGGACGAACACCGGGGGTCCACTGTACTTATACAAACATGTGGAAGACTATCAGCTGTTGACTGTTTAGTGTATACCATATTCCTTTCAAAGAGAAGAGGCAAGGCAGTTCTTTCACAGAGAACAATCATAGCTCACTATGACTATGCTGTGGTGGCCTCTAGATCTCCAAACACAACACTAATTGCTGTGTCAGTTAATATTGTATTTTAGTACACAGAGTTCTCATTGAATAACTTTTTCACACTGTTATCAATCACCAACATAATCAACAATTACAGGAACAAGAATTTATAGTGCAATTTTGGGTTAACGTTTTTTACTGCCTCCTTTCTTCACACTTTTATTACTTCAATTTTTTTTTAGAAACAGTAAGAATTTTAAGTTTTATTTCCTTCTTGACACCTCCAGCATCACTTGTGTTTCTTTTGGTTGCCATGGTAAATATTCAAATACAAGATAGGGTGATGAAAAGATAAAAAATCGATTGAATAACACACAGCTCATTAGGCATGAGAGACACACACAACTGGCTGCATCAGAGGTTTTATACATCAACATAACAGCACTGGCTCCTATGACAAGGAAGCTCACCTATAGGCACAACATTGGAATGCACTGAGCCTCCAATGACAAGGAACTCACCTATAGGCCAATGGAAGCACCAAGAAGGGGAAAAAACCTGTGTCCCATGGAGTATTCTAGCAGTAATGGGCATGTTATGTGTTTGGAGGCACATAACATTACAGCATACTATGGTGTGCATTTGTAATATGCAATGAGATAATGAAAAATAAAATTTCATTCACATTATACAGCCTCTCCTCACTTAGTGACATGCTCATTTACAGACGCCTCAGACTTACGACAGGCTCTCTGACCAGTATTCATACCTAAATAATATATATTACGCTGATTTCCTCTATTCTGTTTATTTCAATATACAGTACACTGCTGTATAAACATTTAAAAATTTACCAGAAATGTTGTAAATGGTGCAAAGGTGACATTAAAACAATATCAAAGAGGGTTGACACAAAGACACAAACTACCATTATAGTATGTTCCTCGCTTAGTGACGAATTCGTTTAACAACGTGGTCTTAGGAGCGGAATTCCATCGTTAAGTGAGGAGAGGCTGTATTAATGACGTGCAATGTGAATGGCGGTCAAATGAGAGTCTTTAGTATACCAGAAACTTGATACTAATATAAACCCAGTTCTAGAGCTCATCTTAAGAGGCTGCAACAGAATGTATGAACACAATACTTGAAACAAATACTTCTTTGATATCCAATGTGTTAAGCTCAACATGAGTAGAAGCTCCATGCATATAAAATACCAAAAATGTGGAAGATACTACCAGGAGATAATGTAGATGTCTCTACCAAGAGATACAAGTTCCCTGTCTGCCTACTGCTTCAAAAATATTGTTAAAAGGCACCTAGATCAAATATAAATGTGCAAGGAGCTTGGACATACAGCAGGCATGTGTAAGTGTGTTAGATAGGAGTGAGTGGACTTTTATTTTGCAAAGGGATTCAGGGAAATCAATTAGCTGGACTTAAATCCTGGAGGTATGAAGTACAGTGCCTGTACTCTAAAGGAGGAGTTTGGGATATTTGCTGTTTAGAGTGACATCTAAACTGTCGTATCTGTGCACCTCTGGAAAGACAGCGATAGTGTGAATGAGGGTGAAAGTGTTTCTTTTTCAAGTCACCCTGCCTCAGTGGGAGACAGACAGTGTGTTAAAAAAAATCTATTGCAACCTGCTGATTCAAATTCTAGTCAGCTTTCATGCTTATGCCTTTCTTGTCTTTGCTACTAGTATACTACTAATTTTATATAAAAAAAAATTGTTAGTACTGTTTTGTATTTTTTTTGAGTGCAGGCACTCTACTTCCCACCTCCAGGACTCAAATCCAGCTAACTGGTTTCCCTGAATCTCTTCATAAAATATTACCTACCTTGCTCACATTCCAACAGCTTGTCAAGTCCCCAAAACCATTTGTTTTCACTCCTGTCTAACACACTCACACATGCCTGCTGTATGTCCAAGCCCCCTTGCACACAAAACCTCCTTTACCCTCTCCCTCCCTCCATCCTTTCTTAGGACGAACTCTACCCCGCCTTCCCTCCACTACAGATTTATACGCCTTCCAAGTCATCCTATTTTGCTCCATCCTCTCTAAAGGACCAAACCATTTCAGCATCCCTTCTTCAGCCCTCTGAATAATACTTTTAGTAGCTCCACACCTCCTCCTAATCTCCAAACTAGGAATTCTCTTCATAATATTTACACCACACATTGCCCTCAGACATAACATCTCCACTGCCTCCAGCCTCCTCCTTGCTGAAACATTTGCAACCCATGCTTCACACCCATATAAGAGTGTTGATCCCACTATACACTCATATATTCCCCTTTTTGCCTCCATGGACAATCTTTGTCTCCACAGATACCTCAATGCACCTTGAAGGGAAAAAGGTTGGTGGTGCATTGAGGTATCTGCCGACATGTTCAGTCCCAAATATCTGAACAAATTCATTTCCTCCATACTCCCTCCCTCAAATCTAATATCCAGTTTCTTATTACCTAACTCATTTGATACCCTCATCACCTTACTCTTATCTATGTTCACATTCAACTTCCTTTACACACCCTCCCAAACTCATCCACTAACCTTTGCAACTTCTCTTCAGAATCTCTCAAAAACAGTATCATCAGCAAAAAGTAATTGTGCCAACTCCTATGTTGTATTAGATTCTGCATATTTTAATCCCACACCTCTCCCCATCATCCTACCTAGCATATACAGTGGACCCTCGGTTTTCGTACAGCTCCCAACTCGAACAATTATGTAAGTGTATTTTTGTAAGTGCTTTTGTAAGTGTATTTTTGGGGGTCTGAAATGCCTAATCTAATTTACATTTGTCCTTATGGAAACAAATTCTTTCGGTAACTGCACTCGAACAGCATTCTGGAAAGAATTATCGACAAAAACTGAGGGTCCACTGTACTTCTTTTACAAGTCCCCCAAACTGCCAATATCCCAAACCCCTCCTTTAATTAAAGTGCAGGCATTGTACTTCCCATTTCCAGGCCTCAAGGCTGGCTAACCGGTTTCCCTGAGTCCCTTCACAAAATAGATAATAATCTTATCCTCAGACATTATAATTTTGTTTAGCTTGGCATTCAAATAATCTTACATTAACTATTCAGTGGCAAGTAGTTTTAAGTTCTAGCTTTACTCTCCCTGAAATGATCAACAGTACTAGGAGCTTTGTGCTTTATCAGTACAGTAGAAGCAGAACCATGTTTAACACGGTTGTGTTTTGCACGTTTTGGCTATAGCACGACTGAAGAATGGTGGCATATTTTTGTTCAACACTTCGTAAAATTAGTTTAACACGGTTGCGGGCAGGAGGGGAAAAAAAAATTGAGTGTGCGGTTGCCCACCGGGCGAGATGGTCTGTGGGTTACGCCATTGAGTCAATGGGGGAGACCTATCACCATCCCCTGCCACCCACACCCACCTACACCACCCTCCCAGTTTTCAGTTCGGTTCATACGCGTGTAGGACGACGATACTCGGGATGCTCGCTGTGTTTAATTACATACATATTTTCTTATTTTCATTGCCATTTGTTAAATCTGCAAAGCAATCATATCACCCAGTAAGCATACAAGTGTTCCCGCAAGTGACAAGAAAAGGTTTAAGCGTTCAAGAAAATCGAGATATTAGATAATCTTAAGAGTGGCTCACGTGTGGTGGATATAGTGAGGGCCTACGGCCTTAATGAAGCATCAGTTCGTACAATTAAAAAGAACGAGGCGAATATACGAGCTTGTGTAATGAATAACCCAAGATGTCACTTCATGAAAAGAATGACACAGATCACAGCAAGTAAATAAAACTGAAAACTTGTTGCTTGAGTGGATCGAACCAAAGACAAAAAAAGGTGCACCACTTAATTTCCTCTTAATTAGGAAAAAGGCCTTACAGTTGTTTAAAGCAGTGTGTGATAAGGAAGGAAGGCCTGATAATGAGTGTGTTTAGCACAGGCTGGTTCCACAACTATAAGTTGCATAATAAGTTACATAATATTAAGTTTTCTGGTGAAAGTGCTTCAGCTGATCATACAGCAGCAAGTAATTTCCCTGCTGAATTGCAGGAAATTATTTCTGAGGGTGGCTATGAGCCACATCAAGTGTTTAATGTTGACAAGACAAGTGTTTTTTGGAAAAAATGCCAACACGAACTTATATCAGTCAGCAAGAGAAAAGTGCACTGGGCTTCAAGGCAGCAAAGGATCGCTTCACTTTGCTCTTTGCGGTAATGCGTCAGGTGATTTCAAGTGTAAGCCCATGGTTATTTACCGCTCTAAGAATCCTCGTGCTTTGAAAGGTGTAGATAAAAACACTTTACCAGTAATTTGGAGGCAAACCAGTCAGCATGGATGACAGAGGAAATATTTATTGACTGGTTTAAGCATCACTTTATTCCTGAAGTCAAGTTTTACCTGCACAGCAAGAACCTTGCATTGAAGGCTCTCTCATTCTTGATAATTCCTTTACTCATCCACAAGCTTTGCTGGATGTGACCCCACATGTAAAAGTTGTATTTTTACCTCCAAATACAACATCTCTAATACAACCACTGGATCGGGGAGTTATAAATCATTCAAGTGTAACTACACAAAAAAAATTACGAAAAAACTAGTTGCATCAGTGGACTCTGACTCCAACCTGGCAGTACCAAGCTTCTGGAATAAATTTAACATTGCAGATGCCATCAGCTATGCTAGAAGTACATGGAATGAAGTGCCCCAATCAACATTAAATGCAGGCTGGGGAAAGTTATGGCCTTCTGTATTTAATTCTTTCACTGGTTTTCCCTTGCTTGAGTGTCAGGTCCAGGAAATTGTTCAGCTGGCAAGGAGATTACCAGGTGATGGTTGTGAAGATATGAATGAAGATGTGAATGAGCTCTTAGAAGATGATGATGATGAAGACAGGAGTCCAGAGGAAATGTTGGCAGAGTTCAATGCACAGATACAAGGGAGGGAGATAACAAGATGAAGAAGAACCTGAACAAAAAGAGTTAACATTGCAGCAGTTATGTGAGCAATTCCATATTATTGGTAAAGTTGCAGTTTTTTTCACTGAAGAGGACCCTGACAAATATAGAAGCAGTGCTTTGAAACAGGGTCTAGACCAGCTGATGATGCCTTACCATCAGCTTTATAATGTACTGCAGGGTAAAAGAGCCCAGAGATCCATTACAGAATTTATGCACACTCCAATACAACCATCGACTTCAGTACCAGACCCTCTACCATCCACTTCTACCAACAACCATCCACCTGAGCCCAGTAGGGCCACACCATCCATACCCACTCTCTTCACAGTCACCCACAAAGACCATTACCCACAATTTAAGGTAAAAAGTACTATTATTTCTATTGCATTTGTAGTCTTAAGCAGTAATATATCACGACAATGCACTACAATTACATATTCACTTTTATTTTGTAAGATCTGGAGGTCTAAAAGAAAGTTGTTTGGCTTTTTGGGGGCTCCTAGGAACATAACCCTATTTTTCCCATAAGTTCTTCAGTTTGTCTAACACGGTTTTGACTAACACAGCGTTTTCAGGAACATAACTACCATGTTAAACGACGGTCTACTGTATTATTTCTAGTTTGTCTGCCCAAAATGCTCTGCTGAACTATGGCCTTGTCTATGTAAGAAACACCTTCAGTGCTTCAATCTCTTAACAAATTTATCTTGGATTATTTTTTTAACATACTTGCTGTCACCCACTGATGCAGGGTCCCCCCCACCCCAAAAAAAAAAAAAAAAAAAGGAAACATATTCACCATCGTTCTTTCAATCAGTGTCTTGGTTGAAGTGTGCTGACATTACAGTTCAGATGGCCCTTCCAACTGCAACATCCACATCCATCTTTCAGAGTGCAGGCAATATTTCCCACCTCCAGTAGTCAAGTCCTGCTAACTGATTTTACTAAATCTCTTCTTGAATGTTTGCTTACTCATACTCCATCAGTCTTTAATAAAACCACTTGCCTCCACTCTTATATAATGCACTCACACAAGCCTGCTAAATGTTCAAGCCCCTAGCACTCAAAACCTCAATTACCCTCTCCCTCCACACCTTCCTGAATTGACCCCTTCCTCTCCTTCTAGCAATCCTATTTTGCTTTACCCTCTCTAAATGTCCTAACCACATGCAACTCTTCTGATTTATACTTTTGCTTACTCCACACTTGAAGTAATAAGTGGTTTTGAAAACCGATAAAGATTCCCATATGTTGCATAAGTATCTCAGTCTTCTACACCTGAAGAATAAAAAGTCACAATTCCATGCCTAGAATAGATCACCAAAAAACTTCACTTAGGTGAGGAACCTTATGGTGAAAAGGCCTAAAGACAGTAATCAATCAATCAACTTTATTTCTGATAATATTACAAAGTGGGGTTTACATATTATGTTGTTAATGCATTTTATGAATTATTTATTACAAGAAGGCCAATAATATGCCTTGGTATGCCTAGGCATTTCAGGCAGTCTTATACTAGATCTTACTCTATAGTGACACAATGATTATACTGGTATTAAGGTTAGGTAATTGTAGTGATTAACTAGGTTTTACAAAATTGAGGTAGTACAAAAATTTAAGAATTTAACAATTAGTTTATATATTAATGGAAATGGTGATGTGTTGGCATGATACAGTTTCTATATTGGAGTGTCTTAGGCAAACTTATGACTAGCTTAAGAATTATGAAGCAATAGTTGTATTAGAATCTTGGTTACAGTCATGTGCAAATTAAGGGGAAATCACAGATATCAATAAGTGTATTTTGTTGTGGATATGTGGATATGGTTGGGGATGGGAAAACGGTGGTGCCAGTGGTAGTGTTGGTAGTGTTAGAGATAGCAGCAGCAGCAGCGGCAGTGGCGTAGCAGTGGCGTAACAGCAGCAGCAGCAGTAGTAGTAGTAGCATCAGCAGCAGTAGTAGTAATGGTAATGGTAGTGACAGAATTGTGATAATAGCAGCAGTAGTAGCAGTGGTAGAAGTAAAAGCATAAGAGTGTAGTAGTAAAAAAAAATCATTGTAGTAGTAGCAATAATACAAAAGAGCAAAATAACAAGAGAAGCAGTGCAGATCAGCTGGCCCACACTAGACAGGACTGGTGAAAAAGTAGCAGTAGTAAATTACATTTCAAAGCAGTGGAGGTTGAAGTATCTCAACACCTATACCTGAGGTGTGGAGAAGAATTGCAGTAGGCCAACTGCCAAAGCTTGGAAAGAAAGGGAAACAAGAAAGAAGAAAGCAGAAGACAGGGAAGGCAAAAAAAAAAAAAGATGCAGAAGACAGGTCAAGAGGAAAGGAGAGGAGGAGGTAGAGGTCAGGTCAAGTCATTAGTGTTTTGAAGTTTAAAATTTTCTGCATAATATTCACGCCACACATTGCATTCAGACATGACATCTCCTTTGCCTCCAGCTGCCGCCTCGCTGCAATGTGTAAAATCCATGCCTGGCACTTGTATAACAGTGTTGGTCCCACTAGACTCTGGTACATTCCCCTTCTGTATGGATTCAATTTTGTCTCCACAAGTGCCTGAGTGCATCACCCACTTTTATACCCTTGTCTTTCATGGGCTCATCCACCAAGTCCATGGGAGTGGACTTGTTGACAAATCTGAACATGCTTATTTCCTGCTCAAGCTCCTTCCAGTCTGATATCTAGTCTTTCATTGTCTAGATTTATTGTTACTTTCATCATCTTGCTCATTCCAATGTTCACTTTTGATTTCATCTTTTATTTTACATAACCCTTAAATTCCTCCACCAACCTTTGCAGAATCTCCCAAAAGAACTGTCATTGTCAAAGAGAAGCCCCATATTGTATCAGATCTGTTATCTTTTAATACCTCATCTCTACCCAACACTTCCTTTACAACCCCATCAATAAATATGTTAACCCTTTCACTGTCCATCATGTAGATTCTACATCTTTGAGCTCAGATCACTCAGATAAGCTGAGAGTGGTAAATTTTGTCCTAGATATGAGAGAATGGGTCTGTGTGGTGAGTGTGCACAGTATAAAAATAAAGCCTGCCCTACATGTTGTATGATGGGCAAAGCAGAACTCTAACCTTGTGTTTGGTTAAAAATAATGACTTGAGGTGTTTTCTAGGATGGTTTTATTGGCTGTTTCTTGGTATCATTTGATAGAATGCTTGTATTTGCCTGCATTTTTTTCAGTGTCTTCTACCAGTTACCCTAAATCCCATCATAAATATAGTAATAATTTTTAATTGCAAGTTTGTATGTAGTTATAACAGCAGCAGTAGTAGTATGAAGTATTAGCAATACAGACTCCTTTAATTAAAATAGGGATTAAAATAAACTCAGAATGCATACACTAAACTGTATACAATGTATACCTATCCCAAGTACTGTAGCACTTAGAGTGGATAGGCTGTGAATGTTTAACCCTTAAACTGTCCACACGTAGATATACGTTCACCTGCTCCGAATATTTAAAAAAAAAAAATTAAAAATGAAGAGCACATTTTTATAAACAGGATAGGCTAAAAAAAAAAATTTTGGGCCAGTACTTACCGAGATATAAGCCCGCCAATTTGGTACTGGATGCTCACCTGACGGCAACATCAAGTCCTGCCGCTTGCAGAAGTAATGCCGATATACTCTTTTTCTAGTTTTTATTTTAATTTATATAATTTTTATGTTCTGATAATTACAATTTACAATAGTTCTTGTGATTTCATAGCCAATCTTTGTTCTAACACTAATATTATGTACTGAAATAGTACTCAACAATCACACCAACAGATGAACAGTTTCACCTTCCTTGGTCATTTACTATTGTCTATAAATATATGTGAAGTATTTATAGGTCTCAGCAATGTTTTAGACAGCCTGGAGTATATATGAAACTCCTTGAAGAATGGTGTGTTGACAAGTGTCAGATAACTCTTGACAGCCCAGTGACATTTGATAAATGTCATCAGTGCTGGAGGGAACCCTCCCTTTTTCAATATCTGTCTGTCTGTATCTGTCTATCTGTCTATCTATCTGTCTGTTTGTCTAGCTCTGCTTATGTCTGTCTAACTCTGCTTATCTGTCTGCCTGTGTATGTCTTTCCGTCTGCTTGTCTCAGTCTCAGAGTGCGTCTCATAAGCCAACAGGTATTATACACGATGCAGAAGTGACGATGCGTATTACTTGCCAGGGGTTTCCATGCTTATTATGTATTATATCTACAAGCATTGTATAGCACTTTGCCTGGAAATTTTGGGTTATCCTAGGTAATTTACACTATGTATAATAACTGTACTTATGTGTACATGTGAGAGAGAGACAGAGATATAGAACATATAGATACAGACAGACAAAGATATAGACAGACAAAGATATAGACAGACAAAGATATAGACAGTCAAAGATATAGACAGACAAAGATATAGACAGACAAAGATATAGGCAGACAAAGATATGGACAGATAGAGATATAGACAGATAGAGAGACAGCCCGAGACAGCCAAAGCCAGCCAGCCTGCCGAATACATAAGAACATAAGAAAGAAGGAACACTGCAGCAGGCCTACTGGCCCATGCAAGGCAGGTCCATGTCACCCCCCAGCTTAGACCAATGACCCACCTAGTCAGGTCACATCCTCTGAAGGTAGGAGCATGGCATCAGACCTAGTAGCACAAGCTAGTCAGGTCCAACTCACACCCACCCACAGCCACTAATGTATTTATCTAACCTATTTTTACTTTCCTCTTGAAAGGGGAGTGTTAATGCAACATGACATCAGTGAATCCCTGGTGTTTGCCACACTATTTGCTCTAGCTGGCGCTCAATTGAACTGGTGCTCCCACAAGATACTAAATGGTCCCAGATTTTTTTAATACTGTGCACACTGAGGGCGCAGACCCATTCTCTCAAGTCTAGGCGACTCAGGCCTATCGCACTAAATTTGAAGGAATGAAAAATAAAATGTAGATCTACGTTTGGTCAGCTACGGACGTGAATATATATCTATGTGTGGACAGTTTAAGGGTTAAATTTTATGTGTCCATATTGCTTATAACCAAGATCTGTGAGTCAGGAGATAGCAAGTACACAGGTTTTATTGTATTAGCAAATTAATGTTATACATGCTGCGCTACATTATCTTAAATATTTTTATTCATTGATTCAGTTGTTAGTTTATTCTTGTATATTATTTAATAAAACATTACAGTATACATACCGTTCTCAGCTTTATGACCCCAACACTGGAGACTACATCACTCAGCCTGAATATATGTATGAGTCCTACGATAACTACGATGAAGATTCCTCTGGTAGCCATGTCATGCAGCAACAGGGAACACCTCCCATCACAGAGGCTGGTATGGTGGGGCAAGCCGATGAGTCTCCACCACCTGTACCAAAATCAAAGAAACCCAAGGTAGTGTTAATACCTTGCAAACATTTTGCATTTCACTCTGCAACTGCAAAATATCACTAACATGCTCAATTAAAATTTTTGTAACTAATTTTTAATAGCTTCTTTCAATTTGATTTTATTATGCTAGTTAAGATATGTCAAACTGACATGCTTTCTGTAGTAATGAAAAACTATTGTATCCTCTCATCTCACTGCTGTTTAAACTTTAAATCTTTTTGGGCCTTTTTTATATACATGTATATATATGTACTTTTTAATGGTAGTCTTAATTCTGTAATAATTTTTTTTTAAGGTTCATCATCATCCAGCATTGAAACTCAAAACTCCAATTGCTTACCAAAAGGACACTGATCTCAGCGCCATACCCATCATGCGAGAAGGAATGGGTAAGTCATATTCCTCTTTCAACAAACTGGCCGTATTCCACCGAGGCAGGGTGGGCCTAAAAGAAAAACGTAAGTTTCTCTTTTTAACTTCAGTAATGTATACAGGAGAAGGGGTTACTAGCCCCTTGCTCCCAGCATGTTAGTCGCCTCTTATGACATGCATGGCTTACAGAGGAAGAATTCTGTTCCACTTCCCCATGGAGATAAACAGAAATAAACAAGAACAAGAACTAGTAAGAAAATAGAAAAAACCCAGAGGGGTATAATTATACTATACAGTAGACTGTCATTTAACATGGTTTTGTGTGGCACGTTTTGGTTATAGCACTATTGAAGAATTGCGGCATATTTTTGTATAACACTTCGTAAAATTAACTTAACAAGGTTCAGTTTGCGGGAGGGGAAAAATTTGGAGTGCGCATCCACCCCAGACACTTCCACCACCCCTCAACACTCCCGCCACCCCCATCCCAGCATTCGTTCATACGTGTCCAGTTTCATTGTGTTATGAACTAGCTGTGTTTGTGAACAGTGTTTTGATATTTTAATTGCCATATCTTGTATCTGCCAAGCGATCATGGCACCCAGTAGGCATACCAGTGTTGCTGAAAGTGGCAAAAAAAGGTATAAGCATTTAAGTCTTAAGAGTTAACGAAGAAAATAGAGATATTAGACAAGAGATAGCCTGAGGCCTTAACCCTTTCAGGGTCCGTGCCGTAGTTCTACGGCTTTGAGTTCAGTGTCCAAACCTTAGTTCTACGTCATGAGCTCAGCTCACTCAGATAAGCTGTGAGCGGTAAATTTGGGCCTGGATATGAGAGAATACATCTATGTGGTAAGTGTGCACCACATAAAACAAATCCTGCAGCACACAGTGCATAATGAGAGAAAAAAAACTGAAACCGTAATTTTCGATTAAAACAGCGAATTTGCAGTGTTTTTTCGTGTACTATTTATAGTTGTATTTGCTATTTCTTTATCTCATTTGATAGAATGGAAGATATATTACAGATATAGAGATGATTTTGATTTGTTTTAGTATTGGAAATGGCTTGAAACTGAGCTCAAAATAGCGGAAATGTTAAATTTTTGCCAATGTTCAAGAGTAAACAAATGACCTCGCACGTCTAATACGCACCAGCTGGTGGGTCTAATATACGTTCACAAATGTGGTGATATTATTTGTACAATTATTACAATATTGCATAATAGTAAATCTTCCATTTTCTTGGTTTGAATATAAATTCATTATGTGAATAAAAAATCAAAATGGAATTCATTTGTAAAGACTGAAAACGTAACTAATGAACAGAGGAAATGATAGTTTAGTGCCAGGAATGCCTGCATTGTTTATTCTGCACCCTATTTTGAAATTGGAATATTTTGAACTTTGAGTTAAATTGGTTAAATTATCAATTTCCAATCACTTTATTTTGTAGTTGAAACAGTTGACTGAGCGATTTCTTGTGCTCAATCGATAGAATAGAAGTAATACTAGTGAAATAGCAAAGAATTTGGTCAACTGGAATAATGTAATTGGCCTAAATTGGGAGTCAAAGTTGGCAAAATCACCGATGCGTATATATTGCTGACCCATCAAAATTTGCGAGAGCATAATTTCGTCAGTTTTCAATCAAATTTCGTACTTTTTGTTTTCTTACCTTCAGAAAAAGATTCTCTACCATTTCATAAGAAAAAATAAGATTTTTTTTTTTTTTAAATTCTTGGACACTGGTGCACCCCTTCCAAAAATGGCCTTGGACCCTGAAAGGGTTAATGATGCGTCAGTTTGTACAATTAAAAAGAATGAGGTAAATATTGTATATGAGTTTGTGTGATGAATAACTGACTAACTGACTTGACTGGCTGACTGACTGATTTACTGACTGATTTGACTGATTTACTGACTGACTTGACTGATTTACTGACTTGACTGATTTACTGACTTACTGACTTTACTTACTGACTGACTTAAAGTTAGACTTTTTCACTAGGAGGACCCTGACAAATCTAGAAGCAGTTCTCTGAAACATTGTCTATTGCAGCTGGTACCTTATTGTCAGCTGTATAATGTACTGTAGGGTAAAATAGCCCAGAAATCCATTACAGAATTTATGCACACACCAGTACAACCATCGACTTCAGTACCAGAACCTCTACCATCCACCTCAGCCCAGTAGGGCCACACCATAACTCTCCACTCTCTTCACAACGACAAACACCAGCACCCACAATTTAAGGCAATTTAAGGCAATGAACTACAATTATATATAGTGGACCCTCGCTATTCGAACACTCCAAAACTCACCCTTTTATGTAAGTTTATTATTGTAAGTGCTTTTATAAGTGTATTTTTGGGGGTCTGAAATGGACTACTCTAATTACATCATTCCTTAAGGGAATAAATTTGTTTGGTAACAGCACTTGAACAACATTCTGGAATGAGGGTGAGTTTTGGAGTGTTCGAATAGTGAGGGTCCACTGTATTCACTTTTATTTTTGTAAGATAAATTGGTCTAAAAAAAAAGTTGTTTGGCTTTTTGAGGGCTCCCAGGAAAGTAACCCAAATTTTCCCATAAGTTCTTCAGTTTGACTAACGGTTTTAACTACCACTACGTTTTCAGGAACATAACTACCGTGTTAAACAACGGTCTACTGTATATGCTTGTACATGCATGTGTAGTGTGACCTAAGTGTAAGTATGAGTAGCAAGATGTATGTACCTGAAATCTTGCATGTTTACGAGACAGAAAAAAAGACAACAGGAATCCTACCATCATGTAAAACAATTACGGGCTTCTGTTTTACACTCACTTGGCAGGATGGTAGTACGTACCTCCCTGGGTGGTTGCTGTCTACCAACCTACTACCTAGGAGTAAGTCATATTATAGATGGTTATTTTGTGTAAACTAAAGTTTGATCCTGGCACTGGGGAGAACTTGTAAGTTCTCATAAGTTCCCATTTTACAAAAGTCAAACTTAGCAAAACTTCACCCTAACAAGGGCAAAAAGTTTACGGACACACACTTTTAATAAATTCACGATTCAGTTTGAGTAATTTGAAATTCTATTCGCTTGCTGGCCGTGATCGAGGTGGCACCTGTGTAATATTAACTTTTGTACTACCACAAAGTGAGTTTCAAAAGACTGCTCAGTGATGTGGAATATAGTTCTTCAATCCTCTCAAATCAGTCTGTTGATTGTTCAGCTAGGCTATTACTGTTCCAGTGTATGTTCATTTTATTAATGTATAGAGACCTGACATTCATTTTGCAGAGATTTATATAAAATTATTGATTTAATATTTGCAGTTTTCTCAAAAGTTGAATTATGAATATATTTTTTTCCATTAATTTTCTCAAATGTATTGTTATTTTGAATAGGGTCTTTTTATGCATGTGTAGAGTGTTCATTTTTTTTTAGAGTGGTTAACCCTTTCAGGGTCGAGACCCCGATTCTTAACTCTCAGGGTCGAAACATTTTCGGAAAAAAAAAAATTATTTTTTCTTATGAAATGATAGAGAATCTTTTTCCGATCATAACGCCACCAAAATTATGAAATTTGATCAAAAACTAATGGAATTATGCTCTCGCGAAGTTAGCGGTATCGATGCTATTTACGCATCGGCGATTTCGCCGACTTTGAGCCCTATTTTCGGCAAATTCCAATGTTTCAGTCTACTACAATTATAGCTATTTCGCTAGAACTCCATTTCTTCTATCGATTGAGTACAAGAAACCGCCAATTTACCGATTTCAACTACCCAACAAGGTGGTCAGAAATTGGCAATTTGTCCAATTTCACACAAATTTCAAAAGATGCCAATTTCAAAATAGGGTCCAGAATAAACGAGACAGACATTCCTGGCACTCGAATAACATTTTATCTGTCCATTAGTCACGTCTGCAGGCCCCTCTTACATTACTTTTGCTTTCCATTTTGAATTTTTATTCTCACAATAAATTGAAGATTTATTATTATGTATACTACTGCATCATTGTAAAAGCGGTATAAATGACATCAGCACACTTGTGCAAGAATATTTGAGTCTCCAGTTGATGTGTATTGTACGTGTGGCGTGATTTGTTTACTCTTGAACATCGCCAAAAATTAAACATTTTCGCTACTTTGCGCTCAATTTCTAGGTACTTGTCATTGAGAAACCAATCAAAATCATCTCTATTTCTCTAATATATCGTCCATTCTATCCAATGAGACCAAGAAAACGAGAATACATCAATAAATACCATAAAAAAATAGACTGCAAAGTCGCTGTTTTAAACCAAAAACACGGTCAGATTTTTTTTTCCCTCATTATGCACTGTGTGGTGCAAGATTTTTTTTATACTGCGCACACTGACCGCACAGACCCATTCTCTCACATCTAGGCCTACCAGCCTGTTTCTGCTTGATTTGAGGTCGCTAGAATTTAGGCGTACTAGTACGTCAAACGCCCTGGCATGTAAGCCGTACTAGTACGTCAAAAACTCTCAAAGGGTTAATAAGTGTAGGTTAACCCTTTCACTGTCTCTTGCGTATATCTACGTTATTGATACTAACATCGCTCATGGATATCTAGATTATTGATGCCAGCATCTCTCATGTAGATCTGTTTTCAACACAGGGCCTTCATATATGCTCTGAGCAGTAAAATCTTGGCCTAGATTTTAGGGAATGGGTGTGTGTAGTGAGTGTGCACAGTATAAAAAGAATCCTTCTCCATGTGGTACATGATGACCTTATGTTTGGTTTATAATGGTGACAGTTGTTGTCTAGGATGGTTTTTATTACTGATATAGAGATGGGGATCAAAGTAGATTTTTTATAGTTTTCCTGAGGACAGGTAAGGCCTACTTCCCTCCCCCCCAGTCTTTTTTATGGGTTTTTACTAGGTCTACTTCAGTTATTCATGGTTATTTTTTATAATTTGAGAAATAGGGCTAGTGTAATAATAAAGATATCCCATGAAATTTTGTTTACTATTTTGTGACATAACCTTGTTTACAAACATGTAGTTTCAACTTGGGAAAATGTTTCATTCCTTTTAAATTTAAATTTTTGCATTTTTTTAAAAAAGTAGAAAATAGGGTATTTTCAATGAGCTTTTGTTCATTAGAAAGAGCATTTTTTTAACCATTAGTTTTTCATTACGCCCATATAATGCCCTAAAAATAAGGGTCAGAGTTCCACAGGTTACTATATGCTGATGTCATGTCAAATATTATTTTTTTTTTTTTTTTTTTTTCAACAAGTCGGCTGTCTCCCACCGAGGCAGGGTGACCCAAAAAGAAAGAAAATCCCCAAAAAGAAAATCCTTTCATCATCATTCAACACTTTCACCACACTCATACATAATCACTGTCTTTGCAGAGTAGCTCAGATACGACAGCTGAGAAAAGTCCCTCCCAGCTGTCACTATCTCAGACCCCTCCTTTAAAGTGCAGGCATTGTACTTCCCA
Source organism: Cherax destructor (assembly GCA_009830355.1). NCBI lineage: Eukaryota > Metazoa > Arthropoda > Malacostraca > Decapoda > Parastacidae > Cherax > Cherax destructor. The sequence continues at coordinate 19,925 of WNWK01032248.1, forward strand.
TTTCCAGGACTCAAGTCCAACTAAATCAATTAACTGGTTTCCTGAATCCCTTCACAAAATGTTACCCTGCTCACACTCCAACAGATCGTCATGTCCCAAAACCATTCGTCTCCATTCACTCCTATCTAACACGCTCACACATGCTTGCTGGAAGTCCAAGCCCTCGCCCACAAAACCTCCTTTACCCCTTCCCTCCAACCTTTTCTAGGACGACCCCTACCCCGCCTTCCTTCCCCTACAGATTTATACGCTCTCCAAGTCATTCTACTTTGATCCATTCTCTCTAAATGACCAAACCACCTCAACAACCCTCTTCAGCCCTCTGACAAATACTTTTAGTAACTCCACACCTTCTCCTAATTTCCACATTCCGAATTTTCTGCATAATATTTACACCACACATTGCCCTTAGACAGGACATCTCCACTGCCTCCAGCCTCCTCCTCGCTGCAGCATTTGCAACCCATGCTTCACACCCATATAAGAGTGTTGGTACCACTATACTTTCGTACATTCCCTTCTTTTGCCTCCATGGATAACGTTTTTGTCTCCACAGATACCTCAATACACCACTCACCTTTTTCCTTCATCAATTCTATGGTTAACCTCATCCTTCATAAACCCATCCGCTGACACGTCAACTCCCAAATATCTGAAAACATTTACTTCTTCCATAATCCCTCTCTCCAATGTGATATCCAATTTTTCTTTATTTAAATCGTTTGATCCCCTCATCACCTTACTCTTATCTATGTTAACTTTTAACTTTCTACCTTTACACACTCTCCCAAACTCGTCCACTAACCTTTGCAACTTTTCTTTAGAATCTCCCATAAGCCACGTATCATCGCAGCTACTGTGTCAACTCCTTTGCATTTAATTCTCCTAATTTTCCCTACCCTCTCCCCCAGCTGCTGGCTTTGCTGGCTGGCTGGCTGGCTGGCTGGCTGGCTGGCTGGCTGGCTGGCTGGCTGGCTGGCTGGCTGGCTGCTGGCTGGCTGGCTGGCTGGCTGGCTGGCTGGCTGGCTGGCTGGCTGGCTGGCTGGCTGGCTGGCTGGCTGGCTGGCTGGCTGGCTGGCTGGCTGGCTGGCTGGCTGGCTGGCTGGCTGGCTGGCTGGCTGGCTGGCTGGCTGGCTGGCTGGCTGGCTGGCTGGCTGGCTGGCTGGCTGGCTGGCTGGCTGGCTGGCTGGCTGGCTGGCTGGCTGGCTGGCTGGCTGGCTGGCTGGCTGGCTGGCTGGCTGGCTGGCTGGCTGGCTGGCTGGCTGGCTGGCTGGCTGGCTGGCTGGCTGGCTGGCTGGCTGGCTGGCTGGCTGGCTGGCTGGCTGGCTGGCTGGCTGGCTGGCTGGCTGGCTGGCTGGCTGGCTGGCTGGCTGGCTGGCTGGCTGGCTGGCTGGCTGGCTGGCTGGCTGGCTGGCTGGCTGGCTGGCTGGCTGGCTGGCTGGCTGGCTGGCTGGCTGGCTGGCTGGCTGGCTGGCTGGCTGGCTGGCTGGCTGGCTGGCTGGCTGGCTGGCTGGCTGGCTGGCTGGCTGGCTGGCTGGCTGGCTGGCTGGCTGGCTGGCTGGCTGGCTGGCTGGCTGGCTGCTGCTGGCTGGCTGGCTTGGCTGGCTGGCTGGCTGGCTGGCTGGCTGGCTGGCTGGCTGGCTGGCTGGCTGGCTGGCTGGCTGGCTGGCTGGCTGGCTGGCTGGCTGGCTGGCTGGCTGGCTGGCTGGCTGGCTGGCTGGCTGGCTGGCTGGCTGGCTGGCTGGCTGTCTGTCTGTCTGTCTGTCTGTCTGTCTCACAGGTACACATAAATACATTTATACATAGTGTAAATTACCTAGGATAACCCAAAAAATCCAGACTGTCAAATAATATGTATCGACTCAGATGTGGCAATGTTGGTTCACTAGTGACTGCCTCTGAGACAGACAGACAGAAAGAGAAACAGACAGACAGGCAGATAAAACAGTGAAAACAAATAAAGAGAAGGCATTGAACCCTCATTTGTCAAATGTCATCACTCATTAGTTTGGTGATAAGCCGAGGCTAACCAGTCACCCCTGGCTGGCAGGGAGGCGGGCAGGCGAAGGCAGTGTACCTCATCAAATGTCATCACTAATTAGTTTAGCTGATAATAATAAGAT
>WNWK01032249.1:5000-22047 GCA_009830355.1 Cherax destructor
ACAAGGACTCCTAGTACCTGCCAGAGTGCTATCATCCAGGTACCAGATGTTGAGCTCGCTGCATAGGCTGGAAGTTAGTTCTCTTACTGCCAAACAGAAGAGAAGTGGAGCGAGTGGATCACCCTGCTGAACACCCTCAGACGAGGGAATTTCATGTTCCCCAAACAAAAGAGTATATATATATAGTATATATATATATATATTATATATATATATATATATATATATTATATATATATATATATATATATATATTATATATATATATATATATATATATATATATATATATATATATATATATATATATATATATATATATATATATATATATATATATATATATATATATAATTATGATGTATATTTCCCTTTCTTATAATTTTATATTGCTGATATTTTCGATATTAGCTAAATTGACTAAATTGACTTAGCTATATTAATAGGTAGGATGTACCATTTTACACTACTGTGCTCATTGTTCGAGTGTTGAGTAGCTGCCCACCTGGGCAAACTACCTCGGTAACTAGCACTTCGCTTGTTATACTGCCGGCTTTCTGGAGTAGCTAGGCAGCAGTCACATGCGAGTCACGTGACCTGAGTGGCGTGATGCACCTGAATGACCAGCCTCCCTGCACTGGCTCATCCTCTCTCTCACTGACCCTGGTTCGAGCAACACCTCGCTCTTGTCTCTGTTTGTTTCCTCATCATTTAGACTCTGGTAGAGTATGTGTTCGGTGGTGAGACGAAACATACTTCTCTGTACTCCGTGTAACTCTGTTCACAAAGAATAGCCTAGACTTAGTGATTTTCGGAGTTTTACTGAGGTTGTGTCACACTGACACTTTGTTAACCCAGGTCCTGAACCGTAGCTTCTGACCTAATTCGTTCTGGCATCTGTGCACCGTCGCAGTCGGGGATTTGGTTATGCTGAACTTAGATTCAGTATTAAGGAGTTTTGTGACTATTATGGAGGATCTGCTGATGGTGCCCAGTTAGGGTCGTTATTTTATCTCCTTGTTCCTGACGCTGTGTTGCTGTTGCTATATTGCTGTTCGGCGAATTGGTCGTTTTACTGTTCAAGCAAACTGTTCTGATAGCCAGTTTGGTATAGAAGTTAGCTTATGTGAGGACGTTTAGTCAGTCACTGAGTCGAGTCTTGAGACATAACGAGGTACCTGGAGCACACACATACAAATACACACTTGTATATATTATTGTAAATTGCTGACATTGTACCAAATGGTACTTAAGAGTCATTAAGATATATGTGCCTTCAGCACAATAATATTGTATATTAGAGAAGTGTAGGAGCTAACCTACTAATTAACATCCTAATTAATATCCTAATTATACTTAAATTGATTTACTTTGATACCCTAGACATTTTAACTTTGTTAATAAACACATAAATTTTATTTCTTTAGTTAGTACCCTCTAAGTTGAAATCCTAAGATACAATCCTAAGATACTGGACCAGGATACTGACTACTTGTTACAAAAACCCAGTAACAGGCTGATTGCTAGAGGGGCAGACCTTTCTAGTATTCACCGGAGATGTCTATTTCTAAAAGATATCACGTCTTTTGTAACAGATATAAATTAAAAAAGGTTCAGGAATTAACGATATTAATTAAAATGTCATCAAGAATATTAATTAAAATATCGTTAGAATTTTAATTGAAATGTCATCGAGATTTTTTTTTTCAAACAGGTTATTCTGTAATATAACAAAAAAGTTGGAGAAAGGAAATAATTTCATGAGTATTCCTCGTGAGGACGGCCTTACTTGACACAAAGTGACTTAATTTCTCACTCGTGTTTCATGCTGAGAAATAAGATGGTTAAGGTTGTGTTTATCAAATCACTTGATAATCATCTGATTAGATAAAAATATGAGTGAGAATGGCAAATTCTTAGGTAGTTTTGGGAAAAGGCTGGATAAATAGGTGGGTGGTAATGATTGGTTTTGTGAAGGCACTGCCTTGTATGGGCCAGTGTTCCTCCATTCTTATGTCCTACTAGGTTACTCTTAGTTACCCTAGTTGTTCCTAGATGACTCTAGGTGACCGTAGATTATCCCAGGAGAATTATTCCTACGTAGCACGGAGTCAAGTGATTCAATTTACATTTGATATGATGTGGATGGTGCCCAATACCCTCCAGTGTATTGTTTACCAGTACCCTCCAGTGTATTATTTACCAGTACCCTCCGGTGTATTGTTTACCAGTACCCTCCGGTGTATTGTTTACCAGTACCCTCCAGTGAATTGTTTACCAGTACCCTCCGGTGCATTGTTTACCAGTACCCTCCAGTGTATTGTTTACCAGTACCCTCCGGTGTATTGTTTACTAGTACCCTCTGGTGTATTATTTACAGTACCCTCCGGTGTATTGTTTAGCAGTACCCTCCTGTGTATTGTTTACTAGTACCCTCTGGTGTATTGTTTAGCAGTACCCTCCGGTGTATTGTTTACCAGTACCCTCCGGTGTATTGTTTACTAGTACCCTCTGGTGTATTGTTTACAGTACCCTCCGGTGTATTGTTTACCAGTACCCTCCTGTGTATTGTTTACTAGTACCCTCTGGTGTATTGTTTACCAGTACCCTCCGGAGTATTGTTTAGCAGTACCCTCCGGTGTATTGTTTACCTGTACCCTCTGGTGTATTTTTTACTAGTGTATTTTTACCGGTGTATTGTTTACTAGTACCTTCTGGTGTATTGTTTACCAGTGCCCTCCGGTGTATTGTTTACCAGTACCTTCCGATGTATTGTTTACCAGTACCCTCTGGTGTATTGTTTACTAGTAACCTCTGTTGTATTGTTTACTAGTACCCTCTGGTGTATTGTTTATTAGTACCCTCTGGTGTATTGTTTACCAGTACCCTCCGGTGTATTGTTTACCAGTACCCTCTGGTGTATTGTTTACCAGTACTCTCTGGTGTATTGTTTACAAGTACCCTCTGGAGTATTGTTTACCAGTACTCTCTGGTGTAGTGTTTACCAGTAACCTCAGGTGTAATGTTTACCAGTACCCTCCGGTGTATTGTTTACCAGTACTCTCTGGTGTATTGTTTACTAGTACTCAGGTGTATTGTTTACCAGTACCCTCCGGTGTATTGTTTACCAGCACTCTCTGGTGTATTGTTTACCAGTACCATCCGGTGTATTGCTTACTAGCACATTCTGGTGTATTGTTTACCAGTACACTCCGGTGTATTGTTTACTAGTACCCTCCAGTGTCTTGTTTACTAGTATCCTCCGGTGTCTTGTTTACTAGTACCCTCCAGTGTCTTGTTTACTAGTATCCTCCGGTGTCTTGTTTACTAGTATCGTCCGGTGTATTATTTACTAGTACCCTCTGGTGTATTGTTTACCAGTACTCTCTGGTGTATTGTTTACCAGTACCCTCCGGTGTATTGTTTACTAGTAACCTCTGGTGTATTGTTTACCAGTACTCTCTGGTGTATTGTTTACAAGTACCCTCTGGAGTATTGTTTACCAGTACTCTCTGGTGTATTGTTTACCAGTACCCTCCTATGTATTGTTTACTAGTACCCTCCGGTGTATTGTTTACTAGTACCCTCCGGTGTATTGTTTACCAGTACCCTCCGGTGTAGTGTTTACCAGTACCCTCCGGTGTAGTGTTTACCAGTACCCTCCGGTGTATTGTTTATTAGTACCCTCCGGTGTATTGTTTACCAGTACTCTCTGGTGTATTGTTTACCAGTACTCTCTGGTGTATTGTTTACCAGTACTCTCTGGTGTATTGTTTACCAGTACTCTCCGGTGTATTGTTTACAAGTACCCTCTGGTGTATTGTTTACCCGTACTCTCTGGTGTATTGTTTACCAGTACCCTCTGGTGTATTGTTTACTAGTACCCTCCGGTGTCTTGTTTACTAGTACCCTCCGGTGTATTATTTACTAGTACCCTCTGGTGTATTGTTTACAAGTAGCCTCTGGTGTATTGTTTACCAGTACCCTCCGGTGTATTGTTTACTAGTAACCTCTGGTGTATTGTTTACCAGTACTCTCTGGTGTATTGTTTACAAGTACCCTCTGGAGTATTGTTTACCAGTACTCTCTAGTGTATTGTTTACCAGTACCCTCCTATGTATTGTTTACTAGTACCCTTCGGTGTATTGTTTACTAGTACCCTCCGGTGTATTGTTTACCAGTACCCTCCGGTGTAGTGTTTACCAATACCCTCCGGTGTAGTGTTTACCAGTACCCTCCGGTGTATTGTTTATTAGTACCCTCCGGTGTATTGTTTACCAGTACTCTCTGGTGTATTGTTTACCAGTACTCTCTGGTGTATTGTTTACCAGTACCCTCCGGTGTATTGTTTACTAGTACCCGCCGGTGTATTGTTTAGTAGTACCCTCTGGTGTATTGTTCACAGTACCCTCCGGTGTATTGTTTACCAGTACCCTCTGGTGTATTGTTTACCAGTACTCTCTGGTGTATTGTTTACAAGTACCCTCTGGAGTATTGTTTACCAGTACTCTCTGGTTTAGTGTTTACCAGTAACCTCAGGTGTAATGTTTACCAGTACCCTCCGGTGTATTGTTTACCAGTACTCTCTGGTGTATTGTTTACTAGTACTCAGGTGTATTGTTTACCAGTACCCTCCGGTGTATTGTTTACCAGCACTCTCTGGTGTATTGTTTACCAGTACCATCCAGTGTATTGCTTACTAGCACATTCTGGTGTATTGTTTACCAGTACACTCCGGTGTATTGTTTACCAGTACTCTCTGGTGTATTGTTTATCAGTACTCTCTGGTGTATTGTTTACCAGTACCCTCCGGTGTATTGTTTACCAGTACCCTCCGGTGTATTGTTTACCAGTACTCTCTGGTGTATTGTTTACTAGTACTCTCTGATTTATTGTTTACCAGTACCCTCTGGTGTATTGTTTACCAGAACTCTCTGGTGTAATGTTTACCAGTACTCTCTGGTATATTGTTTACCAGTACTCTGGTGTATTGTTTACTAGTACCCTCCGGTGTATTGTTTAATAGTACCCTCCGGTGTATTGTTTACCAGTACTCTCCGGCGTATTGTTTACTAGTACCCTCCAATGTATTGTTTACCAGTACTCTCTGGTGTATTGTTTACCAGTACCCTCCTGTGTATTGTTTACTAGTACCCTCCGGTGTATTGTTTACTAGTACCCTCCAGTGTATTGTTTACAAGTACCCTCCGGTGTAGTGTTTACCAGTACCCTCCGGTGGAGTGTTTACCAGTACCCTCCGGTGTATTGTTTACTAGTACCCTCCTGTGTATTGTTTACCAGTACTCTCTGGTGTATTGTTTACCAGTACTCTCTGGTGTATTGTTTACCAGTACCCTCCGGTGTATTGTTTACCAGTACCCTCTTGTGTATTGTTCACAGTACCCTCCGGTGTATTGTTTACCAGTACCCTCCAGTGTATTGTTTACTAGTACCCTCTGGTGTATTGTTTTCCAGTACCCTGCGGTGTATTGTTTAGCAGTACAATCCGGTGTATTGTTTACCTGTACCCTCTGGTGTATTGTTTACCAGTACCTTCTGGTGTATTGTTTACTAGTACCCTCCGGTGTATTGTTTACTTGTACCCTCCGGTGTATTGTTTACCAGTACTCTCCGGTGTATTGTTTACCAGTACCCTCTAGTGTATTGTTTACCCGTACCCTCTGGTGTATTGTTTACCAGTACCTTCTGGTGTATTGTTTACTAATTCCCTCCGGTGTATTGTTTACTAGTATCCTTTAGTGTATTGTTTACTAGTACCCTCTGGTGTATTGTTTACCAGTACTCTCTGGTATATTGTTTACCAGTACCCTCTGGTGTATTGTTTTCTAGTACCCTCTGGTGTATTGTTTACCAGTACTCTCTGGTGTATTGTTTACCAGTACCCTCCGGTGTATTGTTTACTAGTACCCTCTGGTGTATTGTTTACCATACTCTGGTGTATTGTTTACCAGTACCCTCTGGTGTATTGTTTACTAGTACCCTTTGTTGTATTGTTTGCTAGTGCCCTCTGGTGTATTGTTTACCAGTACCCTCCGGTGTATTGTTTACCAGTACCTTCCGGTGTATTGTTTACCAGTACCTACTGGTGTATTGTTTACTCGTACTCTCTGGTGTATTGTTTACCAGTACCCTCCGGTGTATTGTTTACTAGTACCCTCTGGTGTATTGTTTACCATACTCTCTGGTATTTGTTTACCAGTATTCTCTGGTGTTTTGTTTACCAGTACCCTCTGGTGTATTGTTTACTAGTACCCTCTGTTATATTGTTTACTAGTACCCTCTGTTGTATTGTTTGCTAGTACCCTCTGGTGTTTTGTTTACCAGTACCCTCCGGTGTATTGTTTACCAGTACCTTCCGTTTTAATGTTTACCAGTACCCTCTTGTGTATTGTTTACTAGTACTCTCTGTTGTATTGTTTACTAGTACCCTCTGGTGTATTATTTACTAGTACCCTCTTGTGTATTGTTTACCAGTACCCTCCGGTGTATTGTTTACCAGTACTCTCTGGTGTATTATTTACCAGTACCTTCTGGTGTATTGTTTACCAGTACCCTCTAATGTATTGTTTACCAGTAACCTCTGGTGTATTTTTTACCAGTACCCTCCGGTGTATTGTTAACCAGGACCCTTCGGTGTATTGTTTACCAGTACTTTCTGGTGTATTGTTTACCAGTACCCTCTGGTGTATTGTTTACCAGTACTCTCTGGTGTATTGTTTACCAGTACCCTCTGGTGTATTGTGTACCAGTACCCTCTAATGTATTGTTTACCAGTACCCTCTGGTGTATTGTTTACCAGTAACCTCTGGTGTATTGTTTACTATTACCCTCTGGTGTATTGTTTACCAGTACCCTCTGGTGTATTGCTTACCAGTACTCTCTGGTGTATTGTTTACCAGTACTCTCCGGTGTATTGTTTACCAATACCCTCTGGTGTATTGTTTACCCGTACCCTCTGGTGTATAGTTTACCAGTACTCTCTGGTGTATTGTTTACCAGTACTCTCTGGTGTATGGTTTACCAGTAATTTCTGGTGTATTGTTTACTAGTACCCTCTGGTGTATTGTTTACTAGTACCCTCCGGTGTATTGTTTACCAGTACCCTCCTGTGTATTGTTTACTAGTACCCTCCGGTGTATTGTTTACCAGTACTCTCTGATGTATTGTTTACCAGTACCCTCCGGTGTATTGTTTACTAGTACCCTTCGGTGTATTGTTTACTAGTACCCTCCGGTGTATTGTTTACCAGTACCCTCCGGTGTAGTGTTTACCAGTACCCTCCGTTGTAATGTTTACTAGTACCCTCTGGTGTATTGTTTACCAGTGCTTTCTGGTGTATTGTTTACCAGTATTCTCTGGTGTATTGTTTACCAGTACTCTCCAGTGTATTGTTTACCAGTACCCTCTGGTGTACTGTTTACAGTACTCTCTGGTGTATTGTTTATCAGTACCCTCCGGTGTATTGTTTACTAGTGTCTCTGGTGTATTGTTTTCTAGTACCCTCTGGTGTATTGTTTACTAGTACCCGCCGGTGTATTGTTTAGTAGTACCCTCTGGTGTATTGTTCACAGTGCCCTCCGGTGTATTGTTTTCTAGTACCCTCTGGTGTATTGTTTAACAGTACCCTTTGATGTATTGTTTACCCGTACCCTCTGGTGTATTGTTTACAGTACTCTCTGGTGTATTGTTTATCAGTACCCTCCGTTGTATTGTTTACCAGTACCCTCCTGTGTATTGTTTACTAGTACCCTCTGCTGTATTGTTTACCAGTACTCTCCGGTGTATTGTTTACCAGTACCCTCCGGTGTATTGTTTTCTAGTACCCTCTGGTGTATTGTTTACCAGTACCCTCCGGTGTATTGTTTACAAGTACCCTCCGGTGTATTGTTTACCAGTACTCTCTAGTGTATTGTTTACCAGTACTTTCTGGTGTATTGTTTACCAGTAGCCTGTGGTGTATTGTTTACCTGTACCCTCTGTTGTAACATTTTTCAGTACCCTCTAGTGTACTGTTTACCGGTACCCTATGTTGTACCATTTACCAGTACATTCTGTTGTACCATTTATTAGTACCTCCTGGTGTACTGTTTACCGGTACCCTCTGTTGTACCATTTACCATTTCCCTCTGTTAAACCGTTTACCAGAATCCTCTGTTCTACCCTCTGTTATTGGCTTTTGTATTCTCAGTATCACATAAAAATCCGTAAAGCCTTTGTCATTTTGTTATTCACAAATTAACACTCAGCCTCTACTACACTACTTCCACCTCTTCACTCTACTCTTTTCTGAAGAATAAAACACAGGTATAACACTAGCCTATGTTTATTTCCTCAATGTGATGTTATTCATCAACCCGTGTGTAGTGTATAACTACATATTTTCATAGAGTACAATAGAGAAAAAAGAAGCTGAGTTAGGCAGTTTTTTTCATGCTTTTCAAAATGGAGTTTCTCTCTTACTGGGCCTCGGGGTGAAACACGGCCTCTCGGTTGTTACCATTGCAATTTATCTTTAGAATCGTCATTCCTCTTTTTCCACTTCTTCATCCTCATGTAACCTTCCCACAGTTCTCTCTTCCATGGAGCTGAATTAAGGAATTCTCTAGATCTTGCTCGGTCTCTTCTCAAATCTGATATCCTGCGTCTCTCTCCTATTATGCTCCTCTCCAGGTTTATTTGCCAGGAACTCCAGCACGGGTGAGGAGGCTCCTCACCCGTGCTGGAAAAGGTCATGGAAGAAGAGCGTTAATGGTGTGTGGTACCATGATGCTGGTAGCCACGATCCTGGGATCCACGATGCTTGTAGCCACGATCCTGGAAGCCACGATGCTTGTAGCCACGATCCTGGGATCCACGATGCTTGTAGCCACGATCCTGGAAGCCACGATGCTGGAAGCCACGATGTTGGGAGCCATGATGCTGGGTGCTTTGATGCTGGGTGCCACGATACTGTGAGCTATGATGCTGGGAGCCACGATGCTGGAAGCTACGATTTTCGGAGCTATGATGCTGGGTGCTTCGATCCAGGGAGCCATAATACTAGGATTGATGGTGCTGGGAGCCAAGGTGCTGGGTATGTACTAGTACGTGTAAGGTGACCTCAGCGAGGGGGGGGGATGCTACCCTCCTCCAAAATGTCTTCCACGCAATACATCTGACGTAGTGATTATAATGATAACAATAACAACAGCATCAGCAGCAGCAGCGGCAACAGTAGCGACAGCAACAACGGCATGAGCACCAGCAAAAACAACAACAACAACAATGACACCAACAATAATAGCCAAGACAACTACAACAACAGCAACAACAATAATTAAATATGAGTTATAATAATAATAATAAAATATTATTATTAGTAGTAAAGAAACTACTACTACCACAACTTATAATAATAATAATAATAATAATAATAATAATAATAATAACAAGGTATATATTTTTTTATTTAATTTATTAACACATCGGCCGTTTCCCACCAAGGCAGGGTGGCCTGACAAAGAAAAGCTTTCATCATCATTCACTCCATCAGTCTTGCCAGAGTCGTGCTTACACTACAGCCAAAATCGCAAGTTTTACCTAATCGGCACGACATATATATATATATATATATATATATATATATATATATATATATATATATATATATATATATATATATATATGTCGTGCCGATTAGGTAAAACTTCCTATTTTGGCTTAAATAGCAACGCTCACCTTGCCATATAAGACAAGTGAAAATTTGTGTATGCAATAATTTCGCCAGAATCATTCTGAACATAACGAAAAAAATATATTTCATTGTGTTTGTTTATTATTAAATTAATGTTAACGTATCTAAAATATATTTAGTTGGGTTAGGCTAAATTAAATTGCGCTTGTTGTAATAAGGTTAGGTAGGTTTTCAAAGTTTCTCTTGGTACAAAATTATAAATTCTTATATTAACATAAATAAAAAAAATATATCTTTAAGCGTATAAGAGAAAATTTTAGAAAGGACTTAATTTTAGATGAGTTCTTGCTAATTGACCAGTTTTACCTAATCGGCACGACATATATTTTTTTTTCATTTATGTTAATGTAAGATTTTATAATTTTGTACCAAGAGATACTTTGAAAACCTACCTAACCTTATTACAACAAGCACAATTTAATTTAGCCTAACCCAACTAAATATATTTTAGATACGTTAACATTAATTTAATAATAAACAAACACAATGAAATATATTTTTTTCGTTATATTCAGAATGATTTTGGCCAAATTATTGCATACACAAATTTTCACTTGTCTTATATAGCAAGAAGAGCTTTGCTATTTAAGCCAAAATCGCAAGTTTTACCTAATCGGCACTATATATATATATATATATATATATATATATATATATATATATATATATGTCGTGCCGATTAGGTAAAACTGGTCAATTAGCAAGAACTCATCTAAAATTAAGTCCTTTCTAAAATTTTCTCTTATACGTTTAAAGATATATTTTTTTCATTTATGTTAATGTAAGAATTTATAATTTTGTACCAAGAGAAACTTTGAAAACCTACCTAACCTTATTACAACAAGCGCAATTTAATTTAGCCTAACCCAACTAAATATATTTTAGATACGTTAACATTAATTTAATAATAAACAAACACAATGAAATATATTTTTTTCGTTATGTTCAGAATGATTTTGGCGAAATTATTGCATACACAAATTTTCACTTGTCTTATATGGCAAGGTGAGCGTTGCTATTTAAGCCAAAATCGCAAGTTTTACCTAATCGGCACGACATATATATATATATATATATATATCACACGACACCCTTCTCTCTGTGTCACACGACACCTCTGTGCCACATGGCACGCCCCCTGTATCACGAACTCAGTCTCTAGGGAAACCTTTGCACCGCGTCATCCGTCACCAACACAAAATCACACGACTTTCCAACTTGTGTCGTGCCACCAGATGTCACTACACCCTGAACATTAGTGAGTCCTGACACCACATCACCTGAAAGCTCTCCGGGTAACAATCTTAACAGTGTCACACAAGACACCACATCTTACAAGTGTCACACAAGACACCACATCTTACCAGTGTCACACAAGACTCCACATCTTACCAGTGTCACACAAGACACCACATCTTACCAGTGTCACACAAGACACCACATCTCAGTGACAAACTCACACCGGGTAAACACAAACTGTACTTTTCAGGTACAACTCTCAGGTACAAACAATTTCTTCAGGTACATAATTTCAGGTACAACAGTCTCGGTACAGTCTCAGGTACAGTCTGGTGAATAAGCCAGTAGATATTCTAAGGCCGTCACCAGCACGAAGAATCACTCTCAATGTCTCTCGAACATAGCACTCTCCAGTAGTGTATGGAAGAGTCTACTCTCCAGTGGGAGAGACTGATGAACACTCTCCATAGGAGAGTCTGGTTGACACTCCCTAGGTGTATCAGGGAGCTGGTGAACTCTCCAGTGTTGTATATGGGAGAGTCTGGTTAGCACTCTCCATAGGAGAGTCTGGTTGACACTGTCTGTCCAGCCGGGTCAGCAGTCCAACATTACGTTTGATGACGTCACCAGTGACTGCTGGCTGGCAGGTAAACTACCTAACTGTCATGTTAGGTAGGGGGCTGCAACACCCTCACCACAAAATGACCGACACACAAAGATATATATTATTATTTCAAGTACTACGTAATATAAAATTTATCCCGAACAGTCATTTCCCAGACAAACAAGATCCCGGACAGGCCCCCATATATTACAAAAAAAATTAATTTGTAATATAGAGACTGTTCGGGATAACAATAAAATCTCTCAGATTTCATATATTTATTATATTACTATTAATATAAAAACATATAATTTGTATAACATATAATCTGTGTAAAATCATATATATATTTATACACATTTTATAACAATTTAAAACGTAGTAAAATTAGCACAAGTAAAACAATCATAAAAATTCAGTGCAGTGTCAGACGTCGCTGCCATCCTCGTGTCACACAGGACACTACCAATTCTCTTGTCTTCACACCGTGTCCTCAGCCACCCTTATCTCTGTCTTATTGCACGCCTTCTCACGGGGTTCCACGACACCTGTTCTGTGTCACATGACACGCCCCCGGTGTCACCCGAGATGCCTTCTCTACTGTGTCAAACGACACCCTTTTCTCTGTGTACATAAGACACCTTCACTGTGTCACATGACACCTCTGTGCCACATGGCACGCCCCCTGTATCACGAACTCAGTCTCTAGGGAAGCCTTTGCACCGCGTCATCTGACACCAACACAAAATCACACGACTTTCCAACTTGTGTCGTACCACCAGATGTCACAACTCCCTGAACATTAGTGAATCCTGAGACCACATCACCTGAAAGCTCTCCGGGTAACAATCTTAACAGTGTCACACAAGACACCACATCTTACCAGTGTCACACAAGACACCACATCTTACCAGTGTCACACAAGACACCACATCTTACCAGTGTCACACAAGACACCACATAATACCAGTGTCACACAAGACACCACATCTTACCAGTGTCACACAAGACACCACATCTTACCAGTGTCACACAAGACACCACATCATACCAGTTTCACACAAGACACCACATCTTACCCGTGGCACACAAGACACCACATCTTACCAGTGTCACACAAGACACCACATCTCAGTGACAAACTCACCCCGGGTAAACACAAACTGTACTTCTCTAGTACTCTCCAGTAGTGTATGGGAGAGTCTACTCTCCAGTGGGAGAGATTGATGAACACTCTCCATAGGAGAGTCTGGTTGACACTCCCTAGGTGTATCAGGGAGCTGGTGAACTCTCCAGTGTTGTATATGGGAGAGTCTGGTTAACACTTTCCATAGGAGAGTCTGGTTGACACTGTCGGTCCAGCCGGCTCAGCAGTCCAACATTACGTTTGATGACGTCACCAGTGACTGCCGGCTGGCAGGTAAACTACCTAACTGCCGTGTTAGGTAGGGGGCTGCAACAACTGGCGTGAGTGAGTGAGGGAGGGAGAGGAGGGTACCGGAAGTGCCCCCAGGCACAACCGTGCCCACAGGCAGAAGGATGAATGTTATAGCATTAGAAAAATCCCACAAGCATTGCTATTGTAATAGGCATTAATAAAAATTCGATCATATTCCGCTATGACATCAATAACTTTACACACATAAATATATTGTGAGTTATATAGGAGTCTCTGACAGTTATACTGTGGCCTTACAAGGAACAATGTGTCCATTTAAATTGACGAGAAAATAGTAACATTTACAGGGGAGACTTCTAAATGTTATGTAAAGGAAACAGATCAAAACTCATTTAATGGGGAAGGCATCTGCAATAACAAGAAAGACGGCCACAGATATTCAACCCACATAATTCTGAGGCAAACACTGGTCCAACCTTCAGAAACTGCAGGAAATATGGGCCCTAATTCCTCGGTGTGGCACTACATTTAAGACAGTCTAACGCATTCAAATAAGAGCACAATTTTAGACTGTACTATTGCCTCAACTAAAAACGAATCTAATTTGAACAACCCGTCACTGATATAATGACTGCCTATCATGCTAAATAATTGCCGATTCTGCAATATTCCTTTCAAGCCAGGAGGAACAAGTGAAGATGACTCTTGCTTCCTGCCAGTTTGCCAGATTATTACAAGCTCTAACATGGTTCAAAATCGCGATAGACTCCTGTGCTGTCCGCATCGAATAACAGTGCTGGAAAATTCTCACCTCCAATGGTTTTTCCGTTTGTCCCAAATATGAGAGACTGCAACAATTGCAACCAACTCTGTAGACACCACCAACACGTTGTTGGGATGCATTCTTTATCAGGATGCTTCTATCAGTTCGTGATTTTTTAAATACTACTTGTATATTAAATCTGACGAATGAAATTTATATCGTATATTAGAAATATTTTAATACAGATGTATATACGTCTTTAAGACCCTTAGCAATCTTCAAGTCCCCAATCTGTCTTGAAGACCACTGACTGTTTTCTAGACATTGCCTGCAAGACCCCAGGTTATCTTCAAGACCCATGGGTGACTTAAGACTCATGGGTGTCTTCTAGACCCCTGGCTGTCTTTGAGAACTCTGGCTGTCTTCAAGACCACTGCCTGTCTTCAAGATCACTGCCTGTCTTCAAGACCACTGCCTGTCTTCAAGACCACTGCCTGTCTTGAAGACCCCTTGCTATCTTCAAGACCAGTGGCTGTCTTCTAGACCTTGTGTTTCTTCAAGATCAGTGGCTGTCTTCAAGACCTCTGGATGCCTTCAAGACTCCTGGTTGTCTTCAAGACCCATGGCTGTCTTCAAGACCAATGGCTGCCTTCTAGACCCCTAGCTGTCTTCAAGAACCCTGACTGACTTCAAGAACCCTGACTGTCTTTAAGACCACTGCCTATCTTCAAGACCGCTGCCTGTCTTCAAGACCCCTGGCTGTCTTCAAGACCACTGCCTGTCTTCAAGACCACTGGCTGTCTTCAAGACCACTGCCTGTTATCAAGACCCCTGGCTGTCCTCAAGAACCTTGGCTGTCTTCAAGGCCACTGACTATCTTCAAGACCATTGGCTGTCTTCAAGACCCCTGGCTATTTTCAAGACCCCTGGTTGTCTTCAAGACCTTTGGATACCCTGATCCACCATGAGGCCTGGTCTCAGACCAAGCCGCGGGGGCGTTGACCCCCGAAACCCTCTCCAGGTAAACTCCAGAATATCTTCAAGACCCCTGGCTGTCTTCAAGACCCTTGGATGTCTTCAAGTCTACTGGATAGATTCAAGATCCTTGGCTGTCTTCAAAACCCCTGACTACTTTCAAGACTCCCCTGGCTATCTTTAAGACCCTTGGCTGTCTTCAAGACTATTTGCTGTCTTCAAGACCACTGGCTGTCTTCAAAACCACTGGCTGTCTTCAAGACCTATGGATCTTTTAAAGACCGTGGCTATCTTGAAGACCACTGGCTGCCTTCAAGATCGTGGCTATCTTCAAGACCACTGGCTGTCTACAAGACCCTTGTCTGTCAAGACCACTGGCTGTCTTCAAGACCACTGGCTGTCTTTAAGACCCTTGGCTGTTTTCAAGACTCCTGGTTGTCTCTAAGGCTATTCGCTATCTTAAAAAAACCTGGCTGTCCTCAAGATCCTTGACTGTCTTAAAGAAACCTCTTGCTGTCTTCAAGACCCCTGGTTATCTTCAAGACTCCTGGCTGTCTTCAAGTCCCCTGGAAGTCTTTAGAAAATTTTTGTTTGTCTTCAAAACAGATTGGTTGTCTTCAAAAGAGTCCTGGCTTTTTTCAGAAGACCCTTGTTGTCTTAAAGACCTCTCTGAATGTCTTTAGAACTCCTAGCTGTGTTCAAGATCCCTGGTTGCTTTCAGTAGGTACCTGAGTGTCTTCAAAATGGTCCTGGTTATCTTTAAGAGGGAGCGAGATACGTTATACAAGCCAGTTCCTGATCGGCCACTCTGTGGTTGGACTGCGTGCGACCAGCAGTAACCAGCTGGTTGATCAGGACTTGATCCACCAGGAGGCCTGGTCTGGGACCAGGCTGCGTGTCCTACAGGAATCCTTTACGTATAGGGATAACATACCCAAAGCAAAATACGAGGAAAATGTGTTGGCTTATTATCACTATTGATTAATGCTGATTCAAATTGTAATGAAATTGTTCACGAGAGTGCACATAGGTGGTCACTCTGGCCTCTAAACAGAGTCTAGATAGAGAAATGTACTTGTTTGTTTTAATTCAATAAAAGAGGGTATATTAACACTGAGAATAAAGAATTAAAAGGCACTGTACCGTGACTGGAGCAATACACACACAACCAACACGTAGGTAAATGAGACGACGTTTCGGTCCGACTTGAACCTTAACTAGTGTGAGTAGTTATGGTCCAAGTCAGACCGAAACGTTGTCATAAGTTTCATTCTCCTACGTAATGGTTATTGGTGTATTAGCACTGAGCTTTCATTATGTTGAATATTGATGGTAGAATTGTTGGACTGGAAGAAACGTGTGTTTATCAAACTCCTGAGTGAGAGATTGCTCATCAGGAGCTTCCCACGCATCTAATATTTTCATTAAAATTCCCTTGTGACAGTATTTTGTTTCCTCCCAAGAACCTCTCGGTACGACACTAATAATGGAATTTTTCGGAGTTGGGCGACGAGGATAACTATAAACTTTTTAGTATGGGAAGGGAGAGGAGGCAAGGAGGCAGTAGGAAGAAGGAAGAGAGCAAAGGAGAGTGTGGAAAGGAGGGAGAGAGAAGGAGTGGGAAGCAGGAAGACAGGAGAGGAGTGGAGGAGAGAGAAAAATGCAAAAATGACTTTTGATCGGAACTGAAGGGCGGATTATTTTATTTTGAACTCACACAGAAACTTTTTATTTTCCTAAGGCAATGTTACGAGTGGTCACCCTAGGGTGACCTGAGGCCAAGCAGGTCACAAGGGAGAGATTGTTGTTCCATTCCACATCGTGGGAGTGTTGCCAACAAGATAGAAATTATGCGGCCCACCTCTGTATACACTGCATTATCTTGCATCTCCCATGATGGGAGTGTGACAACCATGGCAGAGGATCCTGTGTGTGTGTGTGTACTCACCTAGTTGTATTAACCTAGTTGTGGTTGCAGGGGTCGAGTCATAGCTCCTGGCCCCGCCTCTTCACTGCCCGCTACTGGGTCACTCTCCCTGCGTCATGAGCTTTATCATACCTCTGCTTAAAGCTATGTATTGAGCCTGCCTCGACTACATCGCTTCCTAAACTATTGCACTTCCCGACCACTCTGTGACTGAAGAAATACTTCCTAACATCTCTGTGATTCATCTGAGTCTTCAACTTCCAACTGTGTTCCCTTGTTGCTGTGTCCCATCTCTGGAACATTCTGTCTCTGTCCACTTTGTCAATTCCTCTCAGTATCTTATATGTTGTTATCATATCCCCCATCTCCCTGCCCCCCAGTGTCGT